>OX439382.1:10452248-10507975 GCA_949319315.1 Zelleria hepariella
GGTGAAGTGACCACTCAGAAGAAGACCACGTAAATGATTAATCTTACGCATGCATGCACATCAAGAGATGGCCAGTCATGGAAAATTCAAGTTTCAACTAGCGAACGGGCAAAAGTTTTGTAGGTCCATATTATTAATTTTTCCGTTATCAGTGTCAGCGAAACATAATAGGAAACATAATAGAACGTGTAACAAAAGTTGTTGGAAATCGCATTTAAAAGTTGACGTGTTTCAGGAATAAGGCTATTTAAAATTGCTCTGCAGGAAATCTGATAAATAAGTTTAGTACTTGATGCTTTGACAACAAGAGCCTTTGGTGATCCTGATACATTAATTTGACAGCTTTTACTGTAGTTGAATATAGCCTTATACCAACTCTGTTTCTAAAGTATAGAAAGTTTTAATTTAAGACAATTTTATTAAACTTACTATGAGAATCACACTAAGGGGGCAAAAGCAGAAAGGGGGCAAGACTCGAACAGACCATTTTATAAAACTGATGTTCTTTTGTCTTTAAAAAGATTTTAAGGGTAGACGATAGCAACGTGGCGGGAAACTGCTTCGTAGACCAGAAAACGATTCTGGTCTACGAAGCAGTAGCACTGCCCAAAAAACACTGTCGTAGACCAGAACACATAATCGGCTGAATAATTGTTGTTCTTTTGTTTGCAATAATGAAAAGAATACTATGTTATTGCCGCGAACGAAAAATCGCTGAATAAAAATAGCTCAGTTTAGCTACAAAACGTAAAAAACTGTAAAAAATTTGAATTTCCCGCCACGTTGCTATCGTCTACCCTTAATATGAACTTTTATTATACCTTGTGTATTTTGACATACACTAAAAAGCGGATTAGTTCCTAAAAATATCATTGTCTATAGGGGTTCGAGCTATTCGAAACAAAATTGAGTAAATACGGTCTCTATTAGTTTGTGCGGTCTGTGAGGCCGGCCCAATAAAACCCTAAGACCGATATAATCTTAAACTAACAGCTAGGTAAAGCAACCATACTCCAAAGTTTCCCTCGATCATAGTTTTTCCTCCCCAAGACTTTATCGATTCCCGTCATACTTTTACTTTAAAAGTGTTAAAGGTATTTGGTGAGAACTGAGCTTGGAATATAAAAGGTCCATCCAAAGGTCATGATTTACTTTTCGCCCTGTATTAAATATATTGCCCTGTATAAATGTTTGAGGTGGTAGGTACTTACCTGCACTGCGCATTCGATGCAAATGCAAAGTTTTCATTCTTCTTTTAGCTTTTCAGCTGAAATACCTTATACTGCTGGGCTATTTTCTCAAAATCCACAGAGTTTCCATTATTACCAGTCAGAAGATGATTGTACATTTCAAAATAAAAGAATAACCAGTAAAAAAAACATCAACGAGACTGGATTTTTATACAGCGTATTCGCTATGGTCTGGCTTAGCATCTTGGTTGCTAAGATGACTTCTGACCAAAAGACCAATACCCTTGAAGTTGCCTAAGCATCAACAACGATTTAGGCAGCACTCAAACAGATAACTTTGTTGGGCGGCTAAGCGGGACGGCGGCAACTCTCTACCCCCGAGGCCACTTAAAACTTATGTGGCTTCGTTAACCACCACAGTCCTATATCTCGGCGGTTGTTAAGATCCTCCCAAACAATAAGACAACAAGCGGCTTAAACTTTTAATTTAATGTATCATTGTGATGTGTCTGGCGGCTCTGGCGCTATTCGATTCGCCCTTTATCGTGTCTTGAAGTCTGTGGGTATTGAGTCCTTTTGACTTCTTTTGAAGAGCAGCAGCGACATGCTAGGATACCACTTTTTGTTAGAATTGACGATCTAGACCTTTTTTTATTTTTTTTTATTTAAATTCTTAATTAATTAATTATATTTATAAGAAACAATCTCGCCAAACTGCCATGGGGTATCCTAAAATGGCTTCTTTCCACATCTTATTTTTAGTTTCAAGCAGGCAAATTCAATTCAATGTTCTCTTTTTTGCAGGTATGTCCACTTGTCGAGTCTTATGCAGAGCTATAAGGTAACAAAAGCGTGCATTTAATTTATGCAATTTACGATCCTAAGAACTCGGCTATGCAATTTCAAAACGACTTGATTTTTGATTTATGCATCATTTTAGGCGTTAGCACTTCTACCACTGTCACAGCTGTCAGCATATTAATAGACACTAGCTTGAGCTTGACATCGACATTAGCCAAGGTCTCAAGTCAGTGATTTTGTTATCTGAGTTCACCTACTTGAGCTTGTGGGTTATTAAAAAACGCTTGCCCTGTAGGTAGCTCAATCAACAACTGACCAAAAAGTCCAACATATCAAACAGCCAATATTGCGAACAAAGTGCCCGGCGCTACTGTTCGAGTGTCAAACGAACGACATAGCATTTGCGAATCGTTTAGAGCCGAGTATACACTGCTGGGAATTGGATTTCAGCGGGAGTAAACAAACAAAACTGTTCTTGCAACGGCGCATTTGTAGACCTCGACTCGACTTATTACATTCAGTAGTGCTTTGATCGTGTACCTACGTCGCAAAGGTCGATACAATAAATCGCAAAAATACTTTCGTTGCTTTTTTAGGGTTCCGTACCCGAAGGGTGCTAACCGGGACCCTATTACCTACTCTGCCTTCACAGGTGATATATCGGTAGCGGTATAATTATCATTTTCTTCGGGTCCCGAGTTTTTTTCCATAAAGCAGTTTTACATACAAATCGGAAATTCCATATCGGAAGCCTCAGTGCGAGACTTGACTAGTTTTTATTAATCATCCATAGAATTTGGCGAAAATTTTATCAGTTGCTTCAGTAGACTCACTAATTTAAAAAGTAATTGCATAAAAACCAACAATTTGATTGCATTAGCCAAAGAATGCGCAGTAAAGCAAACACAGTAGTTAACGCAGCGCCTGAATTGTTTGCGTAACACGAAATAACGGGAGTTTGCTCCACACAAAGCTGCAGGCGCTTACTTTAATTAATAGTACAGAATCAAAGTGTCTTTGTGTTGGACGGATGGCAACAGAGGCAAGCAATAGCCATACAGTTAGGTAAGTACCTATATGGAAAGTGAACGTAGAATTGATTTAGTGTGTTAGCCCCAAAGGTTTCCTATATTCGAAAGGTCAAATCACTACAGCATCTTTTACTAACAGCGTAAATACGTAGGTAACTACAGCTAAAGAAAGAGCATTCAACAAGTTACTGTTAGCGGTTTAGTTAAAATAATCATGATAGAATCGCCAATCATAATAAGTTCAAGTTATGATGAAATATTCAGCCAATAACGTGCCCTTCGCAATTATGAATTCAAATAAAAATCGATTGGAGCGCAGTTTAATTATGGCTTCGTTAATCATCCGTCATCTTTTGCCTCTTTAAAATTTAATTTTGCCTTGCAAAGCGAGGCTCTCACCCCATTTATACCTACTATGGGTACCCATAACCGTTGTTCCTTCGTAATTAGTTTGTGGTTTTGTGGCCTCTTTTCTTGGCGTTGACTACGCCGTTGAGCCTTGATTTTTTTGTGAAAGAAACTTAAGAAATTTTAATAAAATTATAGATAGAGGAAGTACCTAGTTATCTTAGGTACCTACACCTTAAATATAATATATTTCGAAGGCGTCCAATTGCTCTTGAGGTTCAAACTCTATCACTTAATATTAGGCAATACTGGTATCAATAATACCAAAATTCAAAGCGACGACGACGATGCGAAAATTCTGTGGTAAGTAAATGTAACAAATGGTAGTTAGTAGCAAGCGTTATGATTAGGCCTGCCTGAACTATCTCTCACTCTTTGTGCCTGTGAGTCCTTTGACCTTTCAAGTCCCTTTTGTTACTTGGAACATCGCAAGTAAACAAGGAACTGGCTACGTGATGAGAAATCTGGAACTAAGGAAACCCTTCAGTTTAGAGTTTGGGTCATGGTATCGTGCACACGATATCCTAAAAGTGGTTATCCCAATACAACACCGATTATACCTACTTATTTATATCGAATTAATCGGTATTAAGCTCTTGGACCGTATACCAAACGTGGTAATAAGAAGCCTCGCAAAAGTGGCAGACTACGGAAAACGTATAACTTCTTTGAAGTGGAAGCGGGCAGGACACCTGGGCCCTTAGCCTGTAACACAATGGTGCCAAAATGGGCTTCCGGTTGACGGTTTTAATTACGATTAATTGATGCTGTCGGTCCAGTGTCGGTCCTTTTAATGTTATTGTAGTACAGCAAAGAATATTACGAGTCTAATCCTAGAGGATTAGTTCGCTGGTTGTAGGAGAACAACGAAAAAATCCCGGTTTTGTTCTTCTACCTAGGACGCCATTGATGCGCCATTGTCTTACAGGCTAAGGCCCCTGGCTAGACCCACCGATGGCAGATGAACAAAGTCCATTGCGGCATGGTGACCCTGAGAGGGGAAGAGATCGGTTGGCAGGCCACCATCCAGATGGTCCGACGACAAAGCCCAAGTAGCCGGAAAGCAGTGGTTGCGCCTGGCACAGGATCGTGATACCTAGGTGGCGTGAGCATGAAGAAGCCTTTACTCAGCAGTGGGTGCTAAACTGCTAACAGGCTGATGATGATGATGATGATGATGATGATGATATGATGATATGATCTAGATTATGGCCCGGTTTCTGAATTGAGAATTTTACTAAGTAAATACTTAACTATTGTTCTGTCATGTTCTTATAAGAGAAATCCGCAGAGGCAGAACGATATTTAGGTTCTTGCTTAGCGAATTTCTCAAATCAGAAACCGGCAGTATGTGTCCTAAATATGTTCACTCTTTGAAAGAAGACCCAAGGTTGTGGACTGTCGAAATATGTCAGTAAAAAGATGCAGCAAAAAATTTATGCAGCAGCTGTTTCATTTCATTTTTTAAAAAAATTGTCCGGTAGGTACAACATAGTCCTATTATAATAAAATTGGTAATATTATTGGTCAACTATTTAAACAACTCCCTCGAGAACGACCGGACCTTTCTTTACACCTCGTACCTATAGATGAAAACATATCCCTTGACACATGATCGTACAACTTTGTTCAGCGTCTTTCACCCACCTACACGCCGCAGCCAATAAAAAAGCCCGCGCGACATTTTTCCGATAAAAGTAATTTCGCACTAAGTATTATGTTGTGGGTTGCCTGCTGTATTACAGGAATGAACGTCGCCATAAAATTCATAACCGTGAGTCTCGAGGAATGTTCGTAAACTTAGTGTACCTACCTTCCTGCCTTGTAGCATTCTAACATGCCAACATGCCAATGGGCATTGATCAGTGAGGCATCGATTGTCGTAAATTGAAAACCATTTCGAGGAATAGGGATACTGATTACTATTAGGGGTTTAAATAAGTAAAATTAAAACGGATTATTAATATTTATCGCCAAAAATGTTAACTTAATTTTTCTTTCGATGACGTTTGACAAATGTCAGTGTCAAGTCAACAAGAAGGTTATTTTCTCAGTTATTTGACACTTTAGACAGTTGTTTTTTTAAATATTTGTAGGCAATGGAACTACCGCATTAGAGGCCATCATAGCCATCATAGCCTCTAATGCGGTAGTTCCATTGCCTACAAATATTTAAAAAAAACAACTGTCAAAAGTGTCAAATAACTGAGAAAATAACCTTCTTGTTGACTTGACACTGACATTTGTCAAACGTCAACATATGAATAATACAATGAACTTAGTACATAATGCCAGTGGTGACGTCATACACAAACTTTTAGAAATTTTAAATAATTAATAAAAAAAATATTTACATAAAAAATTAAGAAAATATTCAAATAAGTTTCTTATATTTGTCTATATTTTCGATTTATAGAATAAAAAATAGGATTTGACGATGCCCACTGCAAAGTTTTCCACTTTCGGCACCGTCGTTGCATCTAGCTTCGGCACTGAGCTAACGATAAACACCAATCTGGTAAGAACTCCTCACGCGAACAGAGACGATATTCTCAGCATTCCATGATTTACCGGTGCCGGGTCCATCGCGTTTCAGGGGGAGTCCGGAGTAGCGCCTGGGACTTTCGACCCCAGTCCCCGTAGCATGACTTTTATCGAGGCGGATTTATCCAACAAAATGGCGATAAACCGCCATTTTTTTGGATAAATCCGCCTCGATAAAAGTCATGCTACCTCCGCTGGTGTAGGTTATGAAACGTATAAACGCTCACCTTCACTGCCCAGGCTCCTCTCTCTGCCTAGCCATAGTTGGCAAAATCCTGTTAATGCCGCTTTGTCGTCCTATTCTAAACTCTAATAAAAACCGAGTCCATGGAATGACAGTTGCATCAAAGGCTTTATCTGACAGAAGCAAACTAGCAACTGTCATTCAGTGGACTCGGTTTTAAATTAGTGTTTAGTAAAGAACAACTTTGGCTAACACCTGTAAAAAGTGTAAAATATAACATTGTGGACTGTAGAGTAATTGATGAAATCTCGCTGTTTGTGGGATGTAGATATATTATTTTTTTATTGCAAATGTTCCTTTAATTCAAAAGCAAATTACGTATGTTTTTGTTTGTCGATTTTGCAGGGAAAATGTTGTGTGAATTCACCGTTCAGTGTGCACAGGTGAATGAAGGCACCCAGTCAGTATAAACATTCAGAGGCTAATTTGTACTTCACATCATTAGTGTATATTCATCAAAGGAAACTCGTTAAAGCTAAGAGCAAGCCATTGAAAAAAGCTGAGATGAAAAGGCAGATCGTGAAAATAAAACCCGAATGATCACTCAAACTAGCTCTCTTTTGACTGTAGAAAGTGTGCTACATTACTCGTAAAACAGTAGGTATTGTGACAAAAGAAACTGCTGAAAACCACTTATAGCTTGAGAGCTGGTGACCAATTAACTTATTTTATCGTACAAAGCTGGGAGTTGGTAGGCTGATTGTATGGCGGTACGGAACCCTCAGCGCGCGAGTCCGACTCGCACTTGGCCGGTTTGTTTGGCCGGTGGCCGTTGAAAGTTTATTTTTTTTACTTTGAAAGTTAAATGTACCTATGTGTGGGTTGGATACGGTTTTTTTTTGTGGTACAAGGCTGGGAGTTTCTCTCCGAACACGCGGACGAAGTCATGAATGGAATCCCGACTGTTTGAGTTATTTGTTTTAAATTATAAATGTTCTTATAGAATGTCACAACTTTTTTTTTCGCCGACCAATAAATTGGATCCTTTGTACATAAATGAAATCATATATGTTTGGTAGTTGGCCCCATAGTAAAAGTTTCTGTAGCCTTGCGATACAGAGAGCCGCTATATCCTGAAAAGAGCTCTATTACAGGGCGTAAAGCCTGCAGAGCTTTAGTCACAACCGCTGTGACACTTGGCACAAAGCAACAAGGCACAGAAGTAAAGTTAGTATTGCGTAGCATGATAAAATGGACAGACATAATGTAGTACAGCCCCTGTATTCTCTAAAATATCCACCGTAAAAATAACGGTTTTTAAATGTCAAAAATAAGATTGTTCTCTTATTGATATGCTCAAAGGTTGGGTGTTTTTTTTACATAATAGACCCGCTGCTCGGATCTAAGTTTCATGCGGATTTTTTATCCGTTAGGGGCAAAAGGAGCAGTTGCCCCCCAGAACCACGAAGAGCTACTTTTAGAGTTTCGTACCTTAAAAGGCAAATCGGAACCATCATAGGATCACTCGTGTGTCTGTCTGTCTGTCCGTCTGTCACAGCCAATTTACTCCGAAAGTACTGGACCAATAAAAATATGTAAGTCGGTGACCCAAACACGGATGTTCAACGTAAATAATTAAATGAACTTTAAACATGGGCTAATATAAAAAGTAAAAAAAAAGTTTTGTAAACTATATTGTGTGACACATCGAATGAAAGGGTTCGTTGTGAGGATCTCAAATAGGTATATTTTTTCTATTATTTTAAAATAAATGGTTTTGACGTTATTTAAGAAAATAGGCAAAAAAATACTATTCCCCCCGCTTATCTCCGAAACTAGTGGGCCTAAAATATTGAAAAAAAAATACACAAAATAGATCTTTACCTATAACTTCGCTCCCTCGTTCAACTATCAGTGTGTTTTGCGCTTTGTTCTGTCTTCTGTGTCCCTCTATTGAGTGGTTCCGGCTACAATAACTTTGTTATGACTGACAACTGGTTGCTCGTAAACAAACAACGGCATAAACAAGTTCCAGGCACTTCCGAGGAAAGCCTACTCTTATTATCCTATTTGTCCGATTGTCGGGCCAAGAGCAAGTGATGACGCTGTTTAGTGGATTTTATTAGTGTCGATGTTTTGTGTTGAAAAGGGTCTGTCTTATACAAAGTGTAACAAAAATTGTACACGGTAATATCACCCGGTGATAGGGAACACTAGTAGGCCGAATTCTGGGCCAATAAAATATGACAGAAAACGTCACCGACACGATAAGAAGAAGAAGGGAACACAACCCAAATATTGTTTCCCATCATGTATAATTTGTATACCTACCGTGTCTAAATTTGGCAATACTAAAGTTAAATATTTGACGATTGAGAAGATATTATCTAGGTACTTGGCGGGGCTAACAAAAGATAGACAGATTTAACACTTTATTGCACACGAAAAAAATATTAATGAGCGGGCAGTTGTGATATTTTAACTTTCAAGTTATTCTTGAGGAAAGCAGTAAAGCCTAAATTAAGCTAGAGGCTTTTATATCAATTGTGAGTGGACTTTATATTCAGTGACTTTCAGGGCGGAATGAGGGACAAGCGGTACCTAAAAGGCAGTGAAAAGCCAGGATCCCAGGTTCAAAATCAACAAACCCCTAGTGAACAGTGCAGCTTAGAACAAATAGAAGACTGTCAACAAGTTACAATGTTGGAGTCTCTTGCCACTAACTCTTAAGTGCTATACCAACATTGGTCGGACGAGAAGGCGAAAATCTAACTCGACTGGCCATTTCCCCGAAGGGGCATGCAGGGACACCAATACACTTCAGTCGTTTTATCACGTTCGTAATAAGCTACGTTGCTTTGTACATTGTTCAAGCTCCCGTAGTACAGAGTTCTATATCAAACTCTTGACGTAGATGGCGGATAGTATGTTTCGGGTATGAACCAGAAAACTGTGTGTGCCACAAACACATTATTATCAACCAATATGTTCTTAAGGTATAATCCTACTATCCTACTAATATTATATTTGCGAAAGTGTGGATGGATGGATGGATGGATGGATGGGTGGATGGATGGATGGATGGATGGATGGATGGATGGATGGATGTTTGTTACTCTTTTACGCTGAAACGGCTGAACGGATTTGGATGAAATTTTGAATAGAGATAGCTTAGACATCAGAATAACACATAGGCTACATATTATCACGCTTTTACACTTAGGAGCAAAGTAAAGCACATATCCTTTTTCTGTAGTACACGCGGACGAAGTCGCGGGCAAAAGCTAGTATAGGTAAAAATAATTAGATACCAATTTATTCATGTTTACTTGTAGGTCAGACGAGAGGACTGACGGTAAATGAATACTTAGACAAAAAAAATACAGGCATCTACGTTATTATAGCGTCCAGTGGCACCTTCACTCACACTAGATAGGTGAAGTCGACGACTCCGACGGACGTTACAGTGTGGGACTTATTTAAGGGTAGACGATAGCAACCTGGCGGGAAATTAAAAATTTTCACAGTTTTTTACATTTTGTAGCTTAACTGAGCTATTTTTGTTCAGCGATTTTTCGTCCGCGGAAATAACAAAGTATTCTTTTCATTATTGTAAACAACAGAACAACAATAATTCAGCCGATTATGGGTTCTGGTCTACGACAAGTTTTTTGGGCAGTGCCACTGCTTCGTAGACCAGAACACATAATCGACTGAATTATTGTTGTTCTGTTGTTTACAATAATGAAATAATACTTTGTTATTTCCGCGAACAAAAAATAGCTGAACAAAAATAGCTCAGTTTAGCTACAAAATGTAAAAAACTGTGAAAATTTTGAATTTCCCGCCACGTTGCTATCGTCTACCCTTAAGATAGAGTAGTGTACTGTGGTGCGATGCGATGCGGGGACTCTTCTGATTCACAAACACGATGGGAGGCCGTGTCACCACACTATGTAGGCTTTGCCCACCACCACGGCGGCTTAGAACCGGCTTTCCTGTTTGCTAGACTGACTACACTCAGTGGATAGTAAGAGATATAAGTAGGTAGGTAAAACAAGGAATTAAGTTTCTTTTGGAGTGCGTTCAAAGATCCAAGCACTAGGTTCTTAACAAGATTGCTCTTACTCTTCGGAACCTAATTGGAAAGGCGTGACTCGGACCTCACCTTGAGTCCCCATCCTAAGTACTTTGCCAAAGTTTCCACCCGGCTTTTACAGTAATGCAATTAATATTTTCTGACATCTCCACTGAATATCGAAGGTACAATTTTCTCCCAGAGCTTCCCTAGATACAGTTTGAGTGTTAATGGAAAAGTTTTCATCTTTCTAAAAGCAAGAAATAAGTGTAACAGAACGGCATCTTCACTATGACAGCACTAGCTTCTGCTCGCGACTCTGCGCACGATTCACCGTGCATATTGTTTAAAAAAAAATATCTGGCGATATACCTAAACATGTAGGAAAATATGTTTCACATGAGATTAACAATGTATGTTACATTTATTTGATCACCCTTGCCGAAATCGGGTGGTAATGTTGCTCGAAAGTAAAGGTGCTCTTTCATCATCCCTTTAACAAAATATATAAAAAAATAACAAACTGTGCCTCTATTATTTAAGAAATCCACTCAACCTTTGTACTTCAAAACACAGGAAAATATCTCTTATTGAAATAAACAATCTTTTTTTTTGACATTTAAAAACGGTTATTTTTACGGTGGCTATTTTACAGAAAACAGGGGCGGAAATGCTTCTGTTTTTTACACCAACTAAAGTTTGCGAAAATGTCCCGTAGGCAGGTACCTCGTACTCATACTTTATCCGGACTTGTCATCGTCTTAGTCTCGGGGGATGCAACTTTGCAATATTACTTAGAATTCCCGTTGCCGGGTTATAATAAGTGTTTTACTCGTAATACGCGGGTTAGTTGGCTCCACACGTATTGACTTAGATATCTTTCCTGTGGGCTAGGTCGACTAAGCTGTCAGGATGGTATGGATAGGTTCGGCAAGCCTACTCTATCTAAAACAATGTCCCAGGCACTACAGCGCCGAATAAGAAGAAGAAGCGCCGAGTGGTCTCTTCACCGATCTAGTGAGAGTGAAGGTACAACAGGACGCTGTATCCTTAGCTTAGAACCTTAGCTTAGCTTTATACTGTCAGCTGTAACATCCTGTGTAAAAAAGGTTCTAAAAAAAAAACTGCTGGCAAAATATCGACCTAATAAATGTTATTCTTAAGTAAAACAAATTAATTCGGTTCCGCCTCCAGCTACATAAATTCCGTTTAGTAGGACATGTTCTCGGTAGGCCTTTATGGGTTTCCAATGATAGGCTCTTTTCTGCTACAAAGTTAAAATAGGTTTCCTTTACTTAGTTCTTTTGTCTAGATAAGGTTTTATTGCGAAGGTATAATGGAGGCACGGAGGTGCCTTTGACGAATCGTGACGCTACACCCTCTTCCGTGTTTACTCCCAGCAAAATAAAAGTGCCTTTATGGATATTAAAAGCTACAAAAAAATGCACTTTCTCATAAACTTTGGACTGACATACAGCCTACAAACGACCACACACTCTACCACGAATCGAAAGGCCTACTCAAGAAACTAAGTGCAATAGTGCATCCTGAAATAATGTCAGTCGGTCGTGAAACCTAAAGTCTGTACAGGTACTACAAGGATACTTAATTGTGCTTATCTCCTCCAAATTGTGTGGACTTGTGGAGTGTGGAATGTTTGAGGATGTTCAATGCCTCATAATGGAATGTGACACGAACAAAAGTAAAATAGAAGAGCTTCAGGAACTCTTCTATAACATTTTTGTAGATATAGGCACGAACCAAAGTGTCATGCGGCTCGATTTGTTTTGTTACCGCCCAAACCCGATTTCAGGACAAACTAGTTTCACCTAGGCCAAACCAGTCTAGCCAAAGCTCGTTTGGATAAATCAGTATAGCCTAGGCAAAACTAGCCTTGCCTAAGCTCGTATGGATGAACTGCGCGAATGGTTCGGGCAAAGCACCTGGCTCATTATTTTGTTTCACAGCTTCGAAGGACGAGATAGCCAAACTGATCGCCAACCTCCGATAGGCGACGGCACGCAAAGAAGAAGAAGATGCGAAGATAAATGCAGATTTCCTTATTGTTTGATGAGAGGGTTTTGGAGGGGGACTGGGTTTTACCCTTCTATGCCCGGTGGCATATAAAACTTTTTGTATTGACCAATAATTTGTAACAACTCCACAATAAAGGAATAGAGCAGTAGAATAATAATAATGGAGCCGTTTCCTTGAAATCGTGCCAACTAGGTAACGTGGCATATTCCTAAGACTGCCCATAAAAAAGTTCTAGAGGTACAGAGATTCGAGGCGCATAGGTTTCGTCCGTTTGCATGTAGACACACTACTGCTTAATCCTTCACCGCTACCACCGCATCAAGCTCAAACTCGGTGAGTAGCGAATAAATTAACGGAAAAAAGCTTCATTAGAACGGCCATCAAAGTGCACCTAACAAGTAGTAAAGGAACTCGACGACATTCCCGGGCAAGGCTTGGACCGCCGCCAGCCCCCACATACAATGCAGTTATGAGGCTGTACGGGCCGAGCCGGATTACCCGTAACAGCGTTGTTTTATTTATAGCCGCCCCCGTCATAGGTACTGGGGGCTACTGTGGATTATGATTAGACTAGGTATATGGAGTAACTGTCGATTGAACCAAGAAAGTCGAAGACGAATGCTTGAAAAGGTAACACCAGTGCAATCGTTCATATACCTACTACAATGATGCGTAACTTGGAAGGGCAGTGTCCACCGTTGAAAGTGTCCACACGGCCACACAGCCGAGACTAAGTGACCGCGATGGTGGACGGGCGAATTTGATGTTTGCTTTTTGTTCGGTCACTGGCGGCTTCTCTCTGCATCGCATGCAGAGAAACAAGGGGGCTAAGCTAAAAATAAAAATTGAAAACAATGGTATTCAAAAACAAACGCGGAAACATGTAAAAATAGTAGAGGAGAAAAAGTGTAGTTTTCGAGAGCATTGCCTTTTTTATACAGCCTGTGTTGTAATGTCATATACCTGCAAATATTTATCAAGACCGTCTCACCATCTTTTTATTGGTTGGCCTGGTCTGCGGTGTCCGCCGCTAAGCACCCTCTCGGTGGCAAGTCTAAAATAAAATAAATAATATAAATAGAAAAATAAGTTCGTATGGAATTAAAATTAAACTGGCGCACTAACATTTTCAAGGTAGGGGCCGAAAGGAGTCACTAAATCTTTCAGCAAGCTATGGAAGACCACTAGTTCGTCGGCTAATGAAGAATGGGCTGGCTTGAATTTCGAGGCTGTTTGTTTCTGCGCTCGGATAGGTATTTCTAGTGGATATTTTTATCACAAGGGAGAACATTGTGTTGCACGATATAAAAAAAAGCTAAAATAAAATAAAAACGAGGGTTGTGCCGATCATCTTGGAACGTAAGCAAGTAGAGTGACGATAAAGTTTTATAAATATTACCACCGGTACGGTCAGTCATAGGTTAGGATACCCCATGATAGCTCTTATGTGCGCAGTATAAGGGCGTCAATGGAATAAACCTATCGGGTCGCTGATTTTACAGCGTAGGTACATATAATAGAAAGCTTTTGCTGATACTGCTACAAAAATGTGCTAAATCAGTACCGGATTAAAGTGGCAAAAAATTGTGTATTCCTGAAAAAGAAAAACAGATTTGTTGGAATAATTCTTAAATTAAAAATACTTTGCGATTCGAATCGGATACCTTTTTAGAGAATATTTCTTTTATTTTTACTTTTTTCGGTAACACGCCCGGCTTTGCCTACCAATTCGTATCCAATTTACATTTCAATCGCGAGGTTCATGTAAAAACATGAGCCTCGCTGCGGGTGCGCCCTGTTGAGAGCTTATGAAATAATGTTACACACCGCGCCGCCGCCGCCGGCGAATATTCATGCATTTTTCAGTCCTCCCTTCATACATTGTCTATAAACTATTACGTTGTTTAAGTTCACTTCGCCTGCTCCAAGCCTGCATTGTTGCCTGCCGCCTGCCACAGCGCGCCTGAAATATTTGCATCTATAAAACCGGATGGACGAGGTCAAGACATACCTCATAGAATACGGTGCTTCCGAAGTCAACACCAAGAGCGGGGCGAAGTGGAGAGAGAAGATTAGGAAGTCTGACTCTACCCCCGTGTGGGGTTAAAGCCTGGAATAGAAAAAAAGAGAGATACCTTAATTAAAGAGTCGATTACTGAAGATGTGTGATGTGTGATGATGATTATGTTCTCTTAACCCTTATCAGGGACTTAGGGCTCGAAGAAGGTATTTCTGCCTACTGGCACGTTGCACTGTCCGTTGACGTCAGTTCATCGGCAGTGCAACCACTTAGCACCATCCTGATAACTAAATACTGATGGTTGGAGATGCTCAAAAGCTTTGTCGATAGGAGGCACTGAACAGCGTACCTATAATGTACTAATAATGGTTATATTACTTGACCTGTTTCAATGTAGTAGATGAATACAGTGATGAGAGTTATGGGGTTAATTATGAGGCCCGTCTCGACTTTCGCGAATTTGAAACTAAAACCTTAGCAATTCCGTGATATTCATGAATAGACATTACTTTATCTCATATCAAAAAGCTTTCGAGCTTGCAACTAGAAACTCGAGTGTTCTTAATGTAGTGGAAGTTTGAAAGAAAAACGGGCTCAAAGCAGATTGCATGGAGGAGCCACGATTTTCAAATGGTATTTTCGCTTAAAAATGCATGAAACAAAATGGACGAAGCCCCAACGCTTTACGACAATGCATTTATTTTTCAGCAGATGCATCGCAATGGTTCGGGTTTCCTCACGATAAATGTGTAAAACACAGCAAGTTATGTGCCGCCGTCAGCCTGTTGGAAGTTTATTTGATAAGTGTTGCCTGTTAAGGTGAAGGATGCATGCTTCCTTTTTCTACAGGTTAAAGTTGAACAGGTACTTAGGAACTAACATTGAATGTTAAAATGAAAACTTCCTTGCGGTAATACGGTTGGTGTAACTTATAAGATTTACAGATAATTGAGCTGTTATAATAACAAACCTTAAAGTCATCAAAGCGCTGTAGATATTAGAAATGTCTGTCTATGAAAAGAAATAATTTAGACATAGCAATGAGATTCGAAATGGATCGAAACGTTTATTTATCCAGGCCTGCAGCGTCCGAGTAGTGACAACCCCCCCTCTAGTGTGAGTGGAGGTGCCACTGGACGCTGTAAAACAACTAACATAGTTTCTAAGACCTAAATATAGTACCTACGAGTATGTTATGTTGCGTTGCTACGTCATAGGTGAAGTGTAACTAGGTGAAACGTGTTTCGGCAAGGCGTAGTGAACCCGCTACAGACAGTATGATACCCCTTTTCGTTCGATTGGTGCACTCATGCCGCGCGCGGTTCTAGAACCGCGCGCTACCATGGGGTATTCTAGAATGTGGCCGACATTACGTTGTTTATTTATTTCTCTCAATAACTTCTGTTTGTTTGTTGGCACCAGACAATAGGGAGAGAGACCAATGAGTCCTTCCGGTGACGCGTGTCTTGGCTTTAACAGAACCACGTAGGAGGTACCATACGCTAAGTCTAAAACGTGCCCCGACTGAATTCCTTACAGAGGTGTCCTAGAAGTGTTTTTTCCATTCCAAGGCCAAATGCAGCAATATAGGTAACCCGCCCATGTATATGTTAGAATGCTTACAATAATGGTTTGTTGGAATGATTACTAACTAACAAGAATTTTGCCTTCCGGGCGGGCCTCAATTCTGTAATGTACCTACTTGGTTGCGTTTCGTACGATAGGTTACAGGTAGGTTCACTGTTGTTAGGATACGCCTTTTCTAATTTTTCTCATACAACGCTTAACCTAACGAGACCACATTGAGACACAACTGCGTTACAAACTTGTAGCGGGTTGCATTATACTTTGTACCTACCTACATAAGTACATCGTTAGTCCGTAATACGTTGTGACTAGTTGTGATACAGTCCAAGGATACAGTGTATTTTTGAATTTTCGTACACCATTCCAATCCACAATTTTTGCATTCCAAAGTATACTCGATAAGTTTCGTGCCCTTGCATTCTGGTCCTGTATGTATACAATGGAAAGATGCGTCCTAGAACAATGTTGTGCACGAAAACTAAATAAAGCCTGCGAGTTTATTCGGCCGCGCTTGAGCTGCAGTGAGGGTGTTGTGTCACCACGGCTTTATGTCTTGTTTGTATCGCTTCACACGGCTTTAGCGTAGAGCAACGATCGGGTAAAGGTTTAGCGATAGAGCTCCTAGACACCGTGTTGATCAATAATCTGGTATCTGGCTAATCAAAATACCAATACCTGACGACCGATCGGCCCATAAACAACACAGTAAGATGTAGGTAACCTATAGCAAAGAAAAAGAGAGAGACAGAGAGATAGAGAGATAAAGAGTCCGGGCACAATCACCACTTCATCCCCGCTGTCGTTGAAGATATTTAATCGTATGCCTCAGACTCTTCTCAGGTTTTCCTTCACATTTCATCGATCAATATTGACTAGATAATCCGCCGTAACGTGACTGATAGAGCAAATTATAAAAAAATATGACAGTACTTCAGTAAAAGAAAAACCAATTAAGTATACAAACCAATACCTACCAAGCCGCGGGAAAAGGCTATTACATACCTAGAGGCGACAGGTCGGACAGGTTTTAGTTCTCTTGCAGTTTTTAGTGCTTGCTGCTCTGTAGTTGCTACATACCCTGGTGAATGAGGTGGTAGCTGTTTATAGCTCAGGCGATAACACAGAGTTGATTGCGGAAAACTTATTACTGTCTGAAAGGATTATGTTATAGTTGCTGTGTGCAGTTTTGACACGGCATTTTCTTTTCAGTTTAGGTAACTCTTACTTATTTCCTAGTATTCTCTACAGTGAATGAACTACTACAACCCTTTGTGAATCTTGGCCTCCTCCACATAAGATTTTTGTATTTGCTCATTATTCTGACGTTTTCTCCGATGTAGTCAATCCACCACTTTTTAGGCCTCTCTCAGTTTAGGTAGTTATAGGTAAATACAAACATCTTTTGCGTTTTAGTTTAGATCCAGACTAAACAAAGTAGTGGTAGCACAAGTCTACGCAAGGGTTGCAATGAGCTTTGATAACTTTTCTGCAGAGGTATTTCCTTATTTGCTTTGTATTCCGCTTCTTTTGATGTTAATCGACCTTCTCTTGGACAATACAAGGCCTACTGTTTCAGCCAAAATAAAGCATCAAACCACACTTTGAGCACGCGTGGTGATTAAGCTCGAAAACTTTCTCTGAGCGAAGGCCTTTGCCCAGCTAGTGGGACATGTACAATTGTACAGGCTACATCTTACTTTTCTTACTTACCACACTTAAGCATCTAAGCAGCTAAACAAACGGAATAAAGCATATACTATTATAACCTTCCCAATCTAAAAATATCATATGCCGTCTGCTTCTATTTCAGGTCTCAAAGAATGTTAGGAGCGGATCGAATCGTCTGGGGGTTCATATTTGCACATTATTTACCTATTTCTGGCCGGCTTTATACTGGGCAAGGTTATAAATTTTTGAATAGTTTGGTTAATTTAACTTCTGTGTAGATGTAGAGCTAACATCCTTTCAGCATATTCTGTCGCCCGTTGATAGCGGTAGAGTTGTCAAATTATTCGATATGAATTGAATAGTATTTATCTTAGAGACAACTTAATACTCCAATGGTGCACAGTGGCGTAGTGATCACAAATTCCCGATCGCTAGTGCGAGTTTACTTTTACACAAATATAAAAATACCTATGTAAGTAAATAATTCTGTATTTTCCAGTGCAACTAAATGAAACACTTGAGACATTAAAGAATATACTCGTACATACATGGTAATAGTTATTTGTTATGCAAGAATGCAAAATTATTGTTTGCGGCGAGTGCTTGTATTGAAAACCGAGCTAGCGAAGGTTTCTAAAATTGAGCCACGAGCGTAGCGAGTGGTTCAAAAAAAGAAACCTGAGCGTAGCGAGGTATTCAGAAGCACGAGACGCAAATAATATTGCATTCGTGCGGAACACAAAACTTTTCATCTCACAGAAGCGAGGAAATGATTTTGTTAGCCAAGCGGGAAAAACTCTATAGACAACTACTTACAGGCAGAACAGGTGAGTCAAATAGGTTCCTTTTAAAAGCATATTTTACTATAGTTACGGCTGCCGCACTAAAGTTTTGAGCTTCGTTGGTATTAAAACCATTCGTTTTATTAATAATTTCCTGAAGTTTATTTATCCAGACACAAAAATAATGTAAATAAAAGAATGTTTTTTTTTCCGGGTGCATTCTGAACTTTTACCATATAAATTAAAAATTTATAGGAGATAAAAAATGAAATTTGTAATATCGTTTGAAAAAATTTATTTAACAAACCAAAACATAATTATCTATTTGATAAAACAGAAGCGAAGCATTTTTTTTATTTACTGGTATTATAAAATAAATATGTGTACAAAATATTGAAAAGACTATAAGAAGAAACCGCGTTTCTGAATGTGCTATTCCGCGACTTTACCTTTTTAAAAGATGCTTATGCACCATTTACATTCACAGTTTGGTATAGAGAATGGGCACCAACAATCACTTTCGCTGAAGTACGCGTGTAAACGAACTATGAATGAGGTTTTATTTTCCGTCGGGATTTGGCATCTACTTAAACGGCCAGTGTTTTTTTCTTTTTCAACACCATAGGGCGCGGGAAAGACTGTCCCGGCGTCGCGTTCAAATTTCGAAGCGCACAAAAATGCAGATAGTTTAAATCCGGCCTTTACACGATCGTAAGTTACTAGTAACAGCAAACTTTCCGAGCGTGGGTGATGAAAAATATATTTTTTTGTTTAGTCTTTGTTTAAACTTCTTTTGTTTAAATAATCAAACGCCGAAAAGTATATTTGACAATAAACTAAGAAGTATGTAGCCAAAAATAACGTTTTACTTTTTAAAAGGCTTGTTAAAGAGGAGTGTTCTCTCTTTAATTTCAAATACCAATTCCCTTTCAACCTATTCATAATAATATAATATGTATGTATGCAATATTTCCAGAACTGAAAAGTTGGCTGCTAAAACAATATATCATTGTCGTGACGCGTGAAAACAATAACTTCCCAAGAGTCCCGCCAAAGCCACGTGGGAACGAAGCATTCTCTCGCATAGATATCGTCGAATATACGGAGCGAGGGAATTAGAAAAAAAAAACAATAATAACATCCTACATACAAGGGCAATTATTAAATAGCTTTTTTCCTGAATCTCGTTAACTTCTAAATGTGATTTCCAACAACTTTTGTTCTACGACTTTGGTCAAGTGAAATTTTTTTTTTTTCCTACAAAAGAAACAAAATTTCTTCCAAACAAATTTTTTGGCGCGTAGTAATAGAGGTAAATAGGAGGAGGCTGGTAAGGTGGTAGAGAGTGGAGGGGCACGAAAGCTTAAAAAAAACCCTGCAATACGATATTATCACGACTTGAAATTGCTCGAAGAAAATGACAGGCTACAGGGTTTTTATTAGTTATTTGACTTCTTTTTATTCATTAATAGGTAGGTACTCTACCGTGTTATGCATTGTTTGTGTACCGTACAATTCCCCTCTTACTAACGTTTGTTATAAAATTCAAAATTAGTAGTGCTCCCAAATCCTCAGGTAGATAAGGGAAAAAAATATATAGCGAAGTTTCGCTTTTACAGCACCCTATTCATTCACATGAGCAAATTATATACATTTTGCTCTGACTAATAGAATTTTCGCCTCGCCTAGTTTTGGCAGCGATTCCCGACCTGTCAGTCAGGATTTCCTGTGGTAAGGCACTTAAGCCTTCAACATAAAGATCGCGAAAAGTGAAGTGAAATGGAGAACCCTAGTTTTACGGCTTCAAGTGGCGACTGAAAAGTGCACCTTAGGTCTTGCCTTTTTTTATTACACTTTTATTCAAATAACTCGTAGACGCAAAGCAGTAAGGGAACGAGTGCTACTTTGAAATATTACTATTTAATAACGTACTCATAAATAAATAATCCAGCTAGGGGAGCACAACATCACGATAAGTTTAATCCTACTATCGGCTAGCGCCATCTTGCTTTATCTCACTGCGTAAAGCGAGATGTCGCTACTCGATAGCAGGATAAAACTTTTATCGTGACGGTGTGCTCCCCTAGCAGCGGGGGTAGCATGACTTTTATCGAGGCGGATTTATCCAACAAAATGGCGGTTTATCAGCATTTTTGACGTTTATAGTGGGTTATATATCGCTATCGACGATTTATAACCCACTTTAGACGTCAAAAATGCTGATAAACCGCCATTTTGTTGGATAAATCCGCCTCGATAAAAGTCATGCTACGGGGACAGGACCAGATAATAATATAACTAGCGAAGTAGAAAAGCCAAAATTAGGCTTCGAGGCGTCCGATTACGAAAGAAGTCTTGTGGCTCTACATTACTGTATACAGTAATTCGTTTGGTCTACAATAAAGAGTATTATATTATTATCTATCTATTAGGTGTAAGTACCCTAATAACGTTTTGACGTATGTTTAGCGGTTGGTGAAATTGAGCTGGCAAGTTATCCACTTCCACAATTAAATACAAAAGCGAATTTGGGCGGAGAGGAGTAATTTTCAATGTTCATACATTTGAAACCTCGCTGGAGCTAGCCCGAATTCCATAGAACGACCGTCTGACAGCACCAAAAAAATTTGGTAACATAACCTAACCCAAATTTGGTCGTTCGAGGTATAAACATGTCATGAAAACACATTTCTCCGCCCATTTCTGCACTGGTGGATTATGGACATTACCTAATCTAGCAAGCTGCAAATTTTACCTCGCAGCATCGTTTGTGAAACACTCACTACACTAGCATGTTACGTTCCGTTATTACTATGGAGTTCGCCCCCGTTTACGTCTTAGCGAATAACCGCCTCATAAATTTTACGAACTTGGGGGTAATATTGTTTGCTTATTACGATGCGTCGTTCGTTGGAACACTTCATTTTAAGGTGATGGTATGGGCACACTAACGCTGCCAATGAAAAAGTAAACATATCTTTTTGGAAACCTACATTTCTTTGTAAAATACGAAAGTTAAAGTTCTCAACACCGGTCTTCAGGACAACAGGTTCAACAGTTTTCAGGACATATGACCTAGAACCTAGATTATTAACGTATGAATAAAACCGCCAAAAGTGGCAGTGTTTTACTTGTGCAGGATTTATTCTTAGGTTTTAGGATCTGGGATCTAGTTCATTATGTACGAGTATTAAGTCTGTTTGAAAGTCTTAACGTTCAAAAAAAAATTCATTGGCGGCGCTAGTGTGCCTATACCATCGCCTTAACCGCTACCTACAGACACAAATATGGTATTTGCATAATTATAATAACACTGACGTTAAATATGAGACATGTACCTAGATAGAGCCAGCTTTCTTGAAGGGTGCGAAATGTGATGTGACATGCTTATGTACCGTAACCCTTTTAGAAAACAAGAAAATAAGTAATTAATAATTAAAATTGACACACAATCACATTACATCCACCTGTCCACCAAAAAGTTATACCTCTTAACTGGCCAATAGAAAAAAAAAATGTGCATTATTTTTCACTTCATGGATATCCTGAATACTTCATTCAGGTAGTTACACGCACGACCACCGTAATATGTTGAAGTTAGAATTATTTAAAACTAAGTATGCATTTTATGAAGTCAAAAAATATATTGCTTTTGTGCAATGTGCATAGACACAAACACACGTCTTACAAACTTGCGCAGGTATGCCAAAGTTGTATTGTATAGTCAATTAACCCTTTGCCTAGTTTATCAAGTATCTCACCAGGAAGGGGTCGCACCGGATATAGGCGGCATGCTAGGGCTCACTCAGGCCAACGTAAAGTCAGCGACAACTTCTGTCGCCCAATGGTGCATACGGTAAACCAAAAGGGGTATCTCCGGGTGTCGCTGACCGTACCTTCTACGACCATGCTGTACCACTGCTTCCTCGCGTGAACTAAAAAAAACTGACATTGCTTTTAGGGTAATATTGTCCTTGCGTAAAAGAGTTTCTTAAAAAAACGTGACGCACAGTTTGTTAAAAAAAAGCTTGGGACGCGTTGACGACTGAATTTTTGCTGAGTCAATGTCGCGTTCCCTAATACCAAACCAACTACAAGCAGGTTACTCCATCAAGGTTTACCTGATTTGACGTGCGTCCGATTGGATTAGTCCCGCGGTTCCCGCCGCTCGCAGGCGAAAATACGGAAAAACCTGGCCAAAACATAAAAGTCATGATATGTTGCCAAATCAAACACTTTTATTACATAGAGAACGAACCAGAGCATCCAATTCATATAAATAACGCTCCCTCTCACAAATATTTTTTTACTTTGATGGGTACATAATTTCTGATCCTTACCATAGGCCTCAAAGACCTACAAAAAAAAAACATTTACTGGAAGCCACTTTACCTTTGCAATATGAAATTTAATCTATTTGAGTTTTTTTTTTTATAAACATTTGCTTTTATTTGCTTTTAGACACACTTTGTGAATAAAATACCTAAAAACTACATATAAATATCATATTGGGGCTACAATATGCCATTTAGGTTTTGACCCTGATTTTTCGCATTTTCGCCTGTGTTCGCTCACTACGCGCAGAGATGGGCGGTGGGTATATACCCAATCTACCCATTTGGGTATTTACCGGGTACATTGGGTATATACCCGGTAAATACCCGTATGCACCCATTTGCTGGGTATATACAATTTGTGACTTAAAATTAACAACAAAGTATGCCAATCAGTTCTAAACCATGTTCCCTACGCAAAGTACGTCTTAGTGATTTTTCGTTGAACGCATATTTACAAAGTTATGCATGTTTTTGTGATTTCTTTGTATGAAAACGAATATTCATAAGGACATTTGTCTTATATTTTTATAGAATTAACAACCGATATGTTTAAAAAGTACTTTGTCATACTTTGTATGACTAATATAGTTTTTAATATGAATTTAACAATAATCATTATTGATTAGGAACCAAGTGTCAAAAATTTATATTTACATTGAAACGTTAGACCATTCACTGATGAAGTCAGGTCATTTCGGTCTAATTAAAATGCGAAGACGGGTTAAGTGTTGCAAATAACAAAAAATATGTATAATCATAAAGTATGGTTTTATGTTTGTTCTCCCCGAATAAAGAATAACTAAAGCTTATTAAATTCGATTATTTTATTTTGCAAATGGCATTGTGCTCAAAATGCTATACGGTGAAATGTAAGCCGTCCAGCCACCTCATTATGTCCGAGTCGGCCTCATCTACACCGCCGCCTTGGATGGCGAACAGCGGGTAGTCGTAGTTGATGTGGAACATCGTCTGAACCCGCCCGCACACGCAACTCGGGTCCGACCCACAGTTAAATTTTGTGTATTTAGCTCCGCACACCTTCCCCGTAAGACCCGGAATCTATTTATTTGAGTCCAGTGCTTTCTGGGAAGATGGAAACCTGGCACACGGATATCTGGCTCGGACTCGAGATGCTTGTTAGGCAGGTCCACAGATGTCCACCGATCCCGCCATTTCTCCATCAGCGTTCTGTCGTCCTGCAAGAGTTCATGGGCCTGCATGGCATGGCAAGATGGTTGCAATTCTCTGATGCAACCCCGGTTCGGTCAAAATCCCACCAAAATTGAGGGTTGCTTTGACCAAGTGCTTGTAGTAACTTTTTACATCGAAGCAGGATTCCAAAAGAAACTTAAAGCAGTGGCGGTATTCGTGGATCTCAGCTCAGCATTTGAAACTCTCTGGAACATGTCTGGAAACAGGGACAATCAGGGACTACCCTACGAGCTCGTATTTTTTTTTCATTATTTTTTGCTCGTGTCTTTATGACGCCCTTCACGCCCTCCTTTCAAACGCCAAACTCTGAACAATAGTGTTACGCATGGCTTAGTCCTGGCGCCTACGCTTATCAACGTCTACGTCAGTTACATATCAAAAGTCTCCGGGCGATCATTTATGTAGGCGACGACATTGCCATCACAGCACAAGCTTCGACACTGAACAAAGCGACAACACTGGTTCAGGAAGCCGTTGCAAAGTTTGAGCGCTATTTTATCGACTGGGGACTTAAACCTAACCCATGTAAAACTGTGAGCTGCTCCTTTTACCTCAACAATAGGCAAGCTAGTAAGTGAAGGTGTTAAACGCAGTTTCTGCAATGAAGCACGACCCTAACCCAGGCTATCTTGGTGTAACTCTAGACAGAACTTCCACTTTTAAAGCCCCCTCAAGAAAGTAAAGAAAATGGTATCAAACAGCTGCAACCTGATACGGAAACTGGTAGCGATAACCAGAGATGGGCGATGGATTTTTGCCCTTTCTGCCCAAACGATTTTAATCGGGCAGAAAGGGTTTTAATCGGGCAGAAATGGATTTTTGCCCATTTCGGCGGGCATAAATAGAAATTTACTACAAATAACTTTTTTGTTTACAAAACCTTATTCGGAAAATATTAAAGGACGATAATAGGAAAGAAAATTGGTTGCGGTGTAGTGTTTGGGGCGCTATGGGCCGAAAACTTAGATTTTTTTACAAATAGGTAAAATGATTTTTTTTTTGTCCGGTTACTGATTGGTTAGGTTCTGGAGAGCAAAAAAAGTCCTGTAACTTGATGCCAAGAAACGCACTGTTTTTGAGTTATGTATTTTTTTTTATCAAAGCCATTACCCAAAAACGGTACGTTTCCTGGCACCAAGTCACGGGACCTTTTTTACTTCCTAGGATCTACCCAACCGATTCCTATAAAAAAAACACCCCCAACACGACCCAGTTACTAGTTTCCCGACGCCCGACAGAATAATTTTTAAATTTTTTTCAAGACTTCATATTTCAAACGATGCGTATTCCAGCACTAAGTGTTCTTAGCGCCTACCCAAGCAATTTCCGTAAAAAAAAGTTTGACATCACTAAAACAGTAATTTAAAATTTTAAGTACATTTTAGTCTATATCACTAAATAGCTGACCCTAGACCTCAAGCACAAGATGGACATTCAGGGCGATTCTGTCTAAAACTTATACTAATCTGACAGCACTAAAGTGACAGATAATGTACTAAAGTGACAGATAGCTCCAATCAAAAAACCATCCCTAAGGATTTTTTTACTTTACAAGTGACAGATAATGTACTAAAGTGACAGATAGCTGTCATCTTTAGTACATTATCTGTCACTTTGGTGCTGTCAGATTAGTATAGTTTTAGACAGAATCGCCCTTACTGTAAACTATTTCGATATTTTTTTATGCAGTGCAGTAAGGGCGATTCTGTCTAAAACTATACTAATCTGACAGCACTAAAAGTGACAGATAATGTACTAAAGTGACAGATAGCTGTCATCTTTAGTACATTATCTTTACTAAAGTGACAGATAGCTGTCATCTTTAGTACATTATCTGTCACTTTAGTACATTATCTGTCACTTTTAGTGCTGTCAGATTAGTATAGTTTTAGACAGAATCGCCCTTATTGTATAGCTTAGTGTGATTGTTTTTCTATTCTGTGAACCATCAACTTACCTACAGTCCGTCCGCTTGTTTTGTAAAGTAAAAAAATCCTTAGGGATGGTTTTTTGATTGGATCCTAGACGTATTATATCCTCTGAAATGGGTTCCAGAAAAGGTGGCATTGTTTCAACATTTTACAAAAATCTTCGTCTAGTAATGCTGATTTATCTTCGGTTGGTAAGTGTGTACCTAGCCTTTTCGTGGACAGCCAAGGTTTGAAGGGCAACTTTAGTGTTTTGCATACTTTGAAAGCATACCTAAGCAATGAGTTCCCCAACGGCAATGACAATGACTTTTCAGCAATGTCAACGGGTATCACAGGAGATTCCTATCGTATCATCGAATTTCTTTTCACCGAATGTAGTTTCATCGACAACGAATCACCGAATGATCGGATCATCGATGGTATACTTCATCGAATAGGTCGTTTTATCAAATGCCCTATACCAATATTTAGAGCTAAAGCAGTGGTACTGGGCGTACCTACTACAACTGTCGTTTCACAAGCTGCCACCCGGCAGTACCTATTCAAATGTCTCACCACGCGCGTGCCCACAGCGGATTGGCGTTTTTCACGTTAAGTATATGCCCGACGGTCAGGTTTCCTCACGATTTTCCCTTCATTAGCAAGTATTGTCACTACAAATGTAGGACAGATAGACAAACAGCGAAGGCAGACTTTGTAAGTCCCGATTGGCACGCTTCGGGTAAGGAAACCAAAACAGATGTAAAGTCACTATTGCTGCCACTGGAAATCAAACCTGTAAAGAAACTGAAAAAAAAAAACCCGCCACGCTACTTTTGGTGAACTAATGTTAAATTTTAGCTTGTAAACCTCACACAACGCATAATATTGCTTGAAACTCACTTACTCATCCATCATATCATATAATTTTCAATAAATTATTTTTAAATAATAAAGTAGAACGTTCAATAAAACGAACCGTTCGATGATCCGACCATTCGGTGATTCGTTGTCGATGAAACGATATTCGGTGAAAAGACATTCGATGATACGATAGGAAACCGTCACTCACAGGGTAATTTCAAACATTCACCAACATTTTTTCTTTTACAATTTGGTCCAGTCCCTATTTTTTTTTTCTCTTTTCTCATTTAATAATCTTCACATGAGGTTTCATGTACAAACATTTAAATTAAGTTCGTATTTCACCTTTCTGTGGCTTCTTTTGTTACCGATTATGCACCGAATGTAAGGACAAAATTAATTTCATTTCCGCCCGGCGTTTATTATAAATGCCCGGCGTTTATTGGGCAGAAATGGATTTTAATCCAGCGGTGGATTTTAACCCGGGCATTTACCCATCTCTGGCGATAACATGGGGCTGCAAAGGTGATACACTGCGCATATCAACACTAGCCCTTGTCCATAGTGCGGCCCGAGCCAGTGTAGGCCGGCCATCATACTGACCTGGTTGACGTTGAACTGAACAGCGCCATTAGGAACATATCCGGAACCGTCAGACCCACAAACACCAATTGGCTTCCCGTCATTTCCTACATATTCCCGTCACGTCTGTAGAGATAATTAATGATCAGAATGGAGTATGACAAGATCAACAATATGCCTCACCTGTCACTAGTACCTTATCTTCAGGCAACCCGTAGTGATCTTCGCCTACCATCAGAGAGATCTTTTGCCATGCCATGCAGGCCCACGAACTCTTGCAGGACGACAGAACACTGATGGAGAAATGGCGGGATGAGTGGACATCTGTGGACGTGCCTAACAAGCATCTCGAGTCCGAGCCAGATATCCGTGTGCCAGGTTTCCATCTTCCCAGAAAGCACTGGACTCAAATAAATAGATTCCGGGTCTTACGGGGAAGGTGTGCTAAATACACAAAATGTAAGTGTTGGTCGGACCCGCGTTGCGTGTGCGAGCGGGTTCAGACCCACATCAACTACGACTACCCGCTGTTCGCCATCCAAGGCGGCGGTGTCGATGAGGCCGACTCAGACGTAATGAGGTGGCTGGACGACTTACATTTCACCGTATAGCATTTTGAACACAATGCCATTTGCAAAATAAAATAAACTAATTTAATAAGTTTTAGTTATTCTTTGTTCAGGAAGAACATACATAAACCATACTTTATGATTATATTTTTTGTTATTTGCAACACTTAACCCGTCTTCGCATTTTAATTAGACCGAAATAACCTGACTTCATCAGTGTATTGTCTACCGTTTCAATGTAAATATAATTTTTTGACACTTGGTTCCTAATCAATAATAATTATTGTTAAATTCATATTAAAAACTATTATATTAGTCATACAAAGTATGACAAAGTATTTTTTAAACATACCGGTTGTTAATTCTATAAAAATATAAGACAAAATGTCCTTATGAATATTCGTTTTCATACAAAGAAATCACAAAAACATGCATAACTTTGTAAATATGCGTTCAACGAAAAATCACTAAGACATACTTTGCGTAGGGAACATGGTTTAGAACTGATTGGCATACTTTGTTTTTCATTTTAATAATTTTCATTATACTTGAAATCACAAATTGAATGTACCCAGCAAATGGGTGCATACGGGTATTTACCGGGTACATATCGGGTAAATACCCACAGGTGGGTATATACCCGGGTACGTGCCCATCTCTACGCGTGACTTCGAACTGATATTGACACCCAACAAAGTTATCCAATCACGCCTACAGCAACTCGGCTATCGCTTGTCTGTTATACAAGGTGTTACAAAAGATGCTAACTCTTTTTACAGGGTCAAGGTACCTGGTGATAGGGATCACAACCAAAATATTTTTTTAGCTCTATGACGTTCCGTTGATTTTTAAATAATTAAAATGTAAGCGCTGTGACGGGAGAAAAGTATTTTTAAAATACTGTTTCCATAGACTTTTATATATATGTTTTAACAGCCTGAAGCTATTAAAATACAGCTAAGCAAACAACCATATTTTTTAATTGGAGCTAAATCCAAAAACAAAAAAGTTTTGAAAATTTTACAATTATTTTGAGGTTATAAAAAAAAAGTTGTGTTTTTTCATTTTTTTTTGCAGATTTGTCATTATGTTGACTAGCAGGTTACACCCTGTAAAAAGAGTTAGTATCTTTTGTAACACGTTGTATAGCTATAAAATGGAAAAAGCTTACGCAAAATGAGTATAAAGGAAGTCATAATAATAACATTTCCCAAATGATAATGACCAAAATCTCAAAAACATAACTTCCTTTTGGGCAGACGGGTAAACAATGTTTTAGAAATAACTTTGTATTGGGACGGCTAAAATGTTACTAAAACGTCGGTAGCCAAGATAATAGATATAAGATAATAGGTATAGAAGAGCTCTTGAAATCCGGAGCTTCAATATAGAGGCGCAATCATGATGTGAGCGAACAGACAATATCCTGCGAACACAGCGGCTGACCGCTGCTCTTTCCCACGAGCTCTAACCGCCTGACAACCTGTAAGTGTCTACCGGAAATAGGATGTCAAGGCGGCAACCTTCGGTCCCGGCCTGAAATTGTTTCCTGAAATACCCGCGTCTCGACCGAAGCCCTGCTGATGGAGGACGGTCAAGGGATGTAATGTGTAAGTGCTCTTATACCGCTTCGCAATCCCCTTTGTTCTCCGTTCAGGTATTTTCTATTTGCGCCAAACAAAACGTTTTGTTTGCAAATAGCTCAGCGAATGTATTGGCGATTAATGTTGGGTTCTCTTTCTGTAGAGTGGAGGTATTCTGCAGGTGCATATTTCTTGCTCAGCAAGTTCGCAAAACAATGCGGATATATCTGCACGTTTTAGCGGAAGTTACAGATCTTGTTACGAGTTTGTGCCTTACAGCGCGGAGCCGGGAAAACAGTTGGTAATATTTCAGAACGGATTATTATTATGTTAATACTTTTGCAAGCGGAAAGAAGGAGATAAGGCGGCGACTGCAGCTTCTGATGCAACGCAAATGCATTTTAGATTCGGTCACAGTTGCGAAGGAACCCAGCTGGCACAGACGCGCTTTTAAAATGCTTACCAACTTACCCAGGACGAGTAAAAAAAATTGAAATTCGTAAAGTGACCGAATTTGCATTGACATCGGTGACTTCCGCTTGATAGATGACAAGAAGATGACGAAGTTTTCGAAGTAGTGAAAAGTAAAACGAAGAGAACTGTTTTCACAGTGAAGGGTTCTCCGCTAATGCCTCCATGCAGAACGCTCGAGTTTTGAAGAGCATTTAGGTGTCACGTTAAGATTTAGGTCAAAAGCGTCAGCAGCGTTTGACAAGAAATTTTAGCTTCAAATGTGGAATTTTATGGCTTTTTTATAGTGGTCGGTTATGGGGCGACCTCGTATAGATGATCGCCACAGCTTTTTGAGAAACTTTATTCGTAATGGATATTCTTAATTTTACTCATCGGAAATTGTAAAAATATTTATAGCACGGGACATGAGGCTGATACTGTAAATAACAAAAATATTATTTATTATTCACACTTGGGGATATTGGGGAGTAAGGGGGAGAACAGCTTCAACATCTCGCTGGCCCCAATTGTCAACCTCACCTGCACGTGGTACTCCCTGCTAGATAACGAATGAGGCACTGGCGACCGAGCACACCATAACCACACACCTGACCGGGCAACCGGTTAGAAGAGGCTTCAGCGACCTTGGGACTCAAATAGCCCCTAAAATGCCTGGTCAGTAGGCAACGGGAAACCACTGCACTAAATTCCCAAGAAAACTAAATGCAAGGTTCTCAAGATGCTCGGACGATGTTATGCGATCCGACTAACCCTCGGCGCCATTGCGATTCCGGGTTGCGTGGTGGGAAATATGCTACCGGCCTCTCCACCGCGGACCACCAGGCGGTGGGTGGAAACTTGGCTACTGGTCAAGGTTCTGGAACTGCCAAGCTCCCATCCAGGAATCATCTACGCGTGGGAACTTGGAATGTGAGGGGGCTGTTAAAGCCTGGCAAACTAGAGATTGTCGAAAGGGAGATGGAGAGGTGCAACATCATGATCCTCGGACTGAGTGAAGTGCATCGCAGAGGCAACGGTCATTTATCTACTGACAACGGCAACATCATGTACTTTTCCGGTGGCGTTGATCACAGCCGTAACGGTGTAGCTTCTATAATACCTAAAAAGCTGCAGAGGTACGTCACAGGATACCAAACGCCAAATGACAGAATGATTGCCATAAAGCTTGATGCTAGTCCAATGCCCATAAACATAATACAGGTGTATGCACCTACGGCCCAGTCAGATGAAGAGGAATTGGACCGTTTCTACTCCGAGCTGGATACCTTGTTGCGTGCTATCCCATCCAAGGAGGTAACAATGGTTTTGGGTGACTTTAACGCCAAAGTCGGACAAACCAAGGATGACCCTCTGGCTGGCATTGTGGTCGGTAGCCATGGATTGGGCGTTCGTAATGATAGAGGTGAAAAATTTCTTCAATTCTGTGTGGAAAATCAGCTGGTCATAATGAACACCTGGTTCGATCAACATCCAAGAAGGCAATACACGTGGACCTCACCAAGAGGACACAGGAACCAGATTGACTACATTGCCATCAAATCCAGGTGGCGTTCCTCAATCACCAACTCCAAAACTCTACCCGGAGCTGACTGTGGTAGTGATCACCAGTTGTTGATTGCGGAGTTTAGATTACGTCTGAAGAAGCTGAAACCCAAACCTCGCAGCAAAGTACAATTGAATGGTCCAGCTCTACTCCATTACCAACGCGCCATAGACACGAACATCAAGTCACTTGTTGAAAATCCATTTGACTCAAGCGAATCTGACTGGAACAACCTAAAACGGGTAGTCTTAGACACGGCCAATGAATCCAGTAACTTACACAGGATTGTACACATGAAAAAGGCGTGGATGAGTGATGAGACATGGGCATTAATCGATGAAAGGAAGTCTTTGAAACACGAAGGCCTCAACAGTGACAGCAAAAGGGTGCGATATAACAGGTTACATGCTGAGGTGCAAAAATCTACTCGGAGGGACAAAGACAAACAAATCATTGACCTGTGCAATGAGATTGAGGAACATGCCAACAAGTGTCAATCAAAAGACCTCTTTATGAAGGTTAAACAACTTACTGGTACCTTCAAACCAAAATGCTGGACAGTAGATGACAGCGACGGAAAGATCTTGACGGAGCTGGATCAAGTACTGGAGAGATGGAGGATCTACTGTCGCGAGCTGTATCGTGATGAAAGAGGAATAGCTGCAGAGAGAAAGTGGGACGTCTACGCTGATGAGCCTGGCATTCTGCTATGCGAAGTTGAAGATGCTATTAAGAAACTCAAGCATAAAGCGGTCGGTCCCGATGGTGTATCTGCAGCTATGCTTAAATATCTTGGCACTGAGGGAACTAGAGTTCTGCACCAGATTATATTGAAGGTCTGGAAAACTGGTCAATGGCCAGCGGATTGGACCACATCTGCCGTCATCCCTCTGCATAAAAAGGGTTCAACAAAGAAATGTGAAAACTACCGTACATTATCTCTCATGTCACACGCCAGCAAAATCCTCCTGAGAATTATTAACGCCCGATTGGCAGCATACGTGGACCACCAAATTCCAAGCGAACAATGTGGCTTTGTCGCTGGCAAGGGCACCCGTGAGCAAGTCTTGAATGTGCGCTTGCTCATAGAGAAATGCCGAGAGTTCAACAAACCGCTCGTAATGTGCTTCATCGATTACGCCAAGGCCTTCGACTGCGTGCAATGGGACACCATGTTTGAGGTTCTGACGGAGATGGGCGTACCGGCGCACCTTGTGTTCCTGATACAGAATCTGTACCTGGACGGCACTAGCTTCGTGAAACTGGAAGATCAGCACTCGAATACTTTCCATACAGAACGTGGCGTACGTCAAGGCTGCATTTTGTCCCCGAAGCTATTTAACATCTATGGCGAGTACATCATGCGAAAAGCACTCGAGGACTGGGACGGTGGCGTGACTGTAGGTGGCCGCAAAATCACAAATTTAAGATTGCAGACGACACCACGATAGTAGCACCAAGCGAAGTTGAGATGGCTGCCATCCTGAAGAAGATTGAGGTTGATAGCGCCAAACTCGGTCTAAAGATCAACCATTCGAAAACCAAAATAATGGTGGTAGACAGAGCTCAAATCCTTCCGCAAACAGATGCTCTTAAAGGCTACGAAAAAGTCAACCAATTTGTGTATCTCGGTTCCCTGTTAACTTCTGATGGCAGCTGCACAGAGGAGATACGCCGGAGAGCGGGTATGGCCAAAAGTGCAATGACGAACCTTGCCAAGATCTGGAAGAACCGTGGCATTCGTCAGCAAACCAAGGTGCGCCTGGTTCGAGCTCTGGTATTCTCAATTTTTACATACGGTGCCGAGACATGGTGTGTGAGAAGCCGCGACTGTGACAGAATCGATGCTTTCGAGATGTGGTGTTGGAGGAAAATGCTCAGAATCCCGTGGACCGCCTTCAGAACCAATGTTTCCATCCTGAAAGAGCTCAAAATGACGAAGCGACTGTCAACAGTCTGTCGCCAGAGGGCCCTCGGCTTTTTTGGGCATATTATGCGATCGCCACAGCATACTCTGGAAAAACAGATAATTTTGGGCCAGATGGAGGGCAGACGTGCGAGAGGCAGAACACCAATGCGCTGGTCCGATGCCCTAAAGAGGGCAGCCGGTGGATCCATCCAGCACGCATCCCACCGCGCCCATGACCGCGATGAGTGGAGAACCATTGTATATGGTCACGATCCTCAGAATTGAGGGACCGATCCAGAAGAAGAAAATTATTCACACAAAATTTAACTGAATTTGATAAGAGCAATGCCACTCCCGGATCCGGACAGGGGTCTGAGTCTGTAATGCAATGGTGCCTCGATAGGCTCCCAGTTGTAGGCTTCAATTACGATGTACTAAAGCTGCCTATCCTATTTTTTTTTTCTAGTACAGCAAAGAATATTCTGATTCTAACTCTAGAGGATTAGTCCGCTGGTTGGAGTTGAAAACACGGTTTTGTCCTTCTACTCGGAACCTATCGACACGCCATTGCCCTAGATTTCATATTTTTCTGCCATGAATTTTGAAGCTGGCGATGACGTAAAGCCTTATTTAAGTTGCATCATTGCAAATTGTCATATTTTATCAACAAAACAAAACATGGCCTAGTTCCAAAATAGTAAAGTTTCAATCTTATCAAAAACATAATGTTGAAAAGAGGCCAAGTTTTCTGGGCTAGCATACAGTGTCACAGAGTAAACATTATGTTAAATTATGAATTATATTTTTTATGTTGGTATTAGTTCGGCTCATAGAATCCCGCTGCGTATCGGAAATCTTAATTCGTGGACTGAACCCTGCAGTACGGAAAACTTATTTGAACTTGTCATGGTTTTGATTCCAATTTGTTTTTAACCCCCGACCCAAAATGAGGCGCGTTATAAGTTTTTAACGGGTCAACCGATTTTGATGCGGTTTTTTTATTATTCGAACGCACTCATGCACATAAACTCACACAGCTTTAACTCATTCAAATAACATTTACAATTATGTGAATAAGCGATACGCTAAACCAACAAGCCCGAGCGAGACGAGAACATGTTTCGCTATTGCCGCCGATGCATCTAATTCTATCACACAAGTCAGTGTCCAACCGGCGACTGAATGAAAGTGAGTCCATGGGCTCAGTTTTGCAGGACCACGCGTAATGGGTGAGTGCCGTATCTTCCCTTTTTTGTTTTCATCTAATTTTGAAAGCAGGTTTTCTAGCGAGTGTTCTAAAATATTATGTAGGTATTATCAAAATCGGATCTGCCGTTTATGAGATATGCTAATTTGAAGCTAAAATGACGGCGGTTTTATTATTTTTTATTTCGTGGTTATTCAAATTAGTTACGCCAAAAATTTAAAAGTTCTGCTAAAAGATTTGCTAAGCGCACTTGGCCACATTTATGTTTTAACAAAATCTTGAACTATTTTAACAGATGAATACTAATGGGATCAAAAGTCAGTAAGATAAACAGTTCTGACATCGTTGTGACTTGTGTCGTAGTTTATATGAATCACCAAATCCGATCGTCGTTTAGTTGAAATAATTGAGGTAACACACCGAACGATTGTGTTGCTAGATTACACTTTACAGGTGTTGGTCTTCTTTATTAGGTACAATGTCAAAATCCTGAGCCAATACTTACATACTTTGATTTATTTTTTACGATACAAGAAACCTTATCATCATTAACCATGAATTAAGGACTGGTTCGGCCTTTTTTATTTCTATTGTGTTTGGTACAAAAAAGTCATCTCCGTAATGTGGTTAGTTGAAAAAATACTGTAGTAAAAACAGGCGGGACAATGGCACGCCCGATGTCCTTTTAATTTTCACTACCTTTTATTTCTTTAGCAAAGAAAGCGGCTTCGTCGAAGATGGCGTCGTCCCTTAGTTCTTGTTTTTGCCTCCTTTTGCAGAGATTCTTTATGAAATAGTAATTTTCCGTCCTGTGGTTTGTCATTTTGCAAGAAAATGTAGGAGTTATTTCAACGGGGTTGGCAGGAAGTAGGTACCTATTGAAACGAAATAGATTTTGGTTCAAGACTTAATTTACAAAATCAACGTAGAGATTATGTGGGCGGTAGATATTGCATACGAACATATAACCCGAGTCAATTAAGAAAACATTTAGGATGAACTTAAAAACACTGGCCCTCTCGCTCTAATTAATACAGTCAAAGCGAGACAACGCTAGGTTGTTAACTCCGACCTAAATGTTTTCGGTTATACCAACTCAAGCTCTCCGGTTGACAGAATTGCAAAGTAGTGCATGCATGCATAGAATGTTCCTTTGTACGCATAATAAATATAAGAATGAATAGCAGAAAAGCCTCTGAACACTTCAGTGAGCAATGGGCAATGGTATCAAAATATGGCTTGACTCAATGAATTTAGTAAACACATGAAAATGCCGACGATTTTCAAGGTTAATAAAAGCAGGTGAAGCCGCCAAATCAATGTACGCAGGTAGGTACCCAAAATGAGCTCTGCCTACGAAAATATAATTTAGCTGTAAAAATTGCGTGTTCGATCGATAAGGCTTTTCGACTGCTGTCACAATTTGGTTTCGTTGTTAAAATGTTGTTTCCACTGATTCCTATTTGGTTGATGGACAAACACAGGTAGCGAATCAGACATGCGAAAAACTATTTTCCAATATTGGACGAAGCCTGGCAGGTACTGCATGTTCGGATAAAAACTACATTTCTGTTAGATACTAACAAATCAATTTTAGAAGGATTTTACCGATGGAGAGAGTTCTATTATTCTACGGTGACAAAAGGCTGAAGTTACTTTATAAGTACTTACTTGAAAATTTACACAATTTTATCAACGTTAAGGAAAACTCAATATTCTTAGAGCAATAAAATTTTGATAAACCTAATTATGAAAATAATGTTACTTTGTCTAGCCGTTTCAGAGAGTTTTAGTACAAAATAGTTTACAAGCCCAATTCTCTCTCATTGTCAAGAGACTTCAATTTACCTTTTGAACGTGGATTACGTAACAAAGAAGACCTCACAGGTTGACCTTCTCTATTCATAAAGGGTCGACTGCAAAACAAAAGGACACAGTTTTGACAATTATGACAGCAAACATACGTTGCCATAAAAAACCTAAGCCTATGTTGCATGATTTATGCAGCGTCCAATGGTACGGTCGGTCACAGTCTAGGGCGCACGCGGTAAGAGCTACCATGGGGTATCCATGGTAGCTCTTACTGTGCGCGGCATAAGGGCGCCAATCGAACAAAAAGGGGTATACTAGCGTGTGGCCGACTGTCCACCTCTCACACTCTGAATGGGTCGGAGTGCACTAATGATGTAGTACATTGGAGGTTACAATGGGGTAGGCTTATCATGTAAGTTATTTAATTATTGTGCCGCAGAAAAAGTCAACTGTCAAATAATTATCAAAATATTGAGGTCGAGGCGATCTTGCTTGATGACTGTTAGTACCAACTATAATAATGTGTTACTATTAGCCTTTCTTTTTCAAATATGATATTCAAAGGCAGACATAATTTGACTCTACAGCAAATAAGTGTAGGTAAGTAATAAAGGTTCCAATGGAGTGAAACTCCTATAAGGTGTGGCTGTAGGTGTAGGGTACCTATTTGTGAGGACGATAGACGAGCAATGTACGAGGCACTTAAAAGGTCGTAAATTAACGGCGGTTCCCCGCAAGCTGCTGGCTTTAACGCGTGAATAATAGCCTTAAAGAAAGCCGAATGACTCCTTAAAACATTTTTCCTAATTCATGGATATTTCCTGTGAGGTTATATTACCGAGGGTCTGCCTATTTTCTCGCCTTATTTATGGGCCTTTAATATAATATCCCTAAGCATTGAAGTGGAGAGCAAATAGTTTGTGAAGCAGAGAACAAGCTGAACAAAAAATTAGGCGTTCTGGTTACAGAGCTCGCGAAATTATGAAGTGGTTCGCGGTCGAGTTAGTTTTTATGGAGCTCCGGAGCGTAGTTTTCAATTGCGCTAATGCAGAAAGTGGGTCTGTTGGCTTTTAGCGTAGCTGAACATAATGGCGGCAGTGCGTAGTACTGCGGTCCCTTTGATATAAGACCATGCCGTTTCCCGCTTTTGACCAAATTGCCGTGGTACCTCGTATTCCGGGCACTTAAAGGGCCATAAATTAGTGGTCGGCGGCCGCAACCGCCGTGGTGGCTGCCCCGTGAGTAATGCCGGGAGGGCTTCACGACTACAATAACGCTAAAAATTCGCCCTCGACTGCAATGCTGAAACAAATTGCGAGGCCATTTAGCAGCCGGAATTAAAGAGCACTCGCGTCAAGAGTCAATTCGCTTTTGTTTCATCGTCACTCGATTTTGTCTGCGAGTGAAATGTTTTCGACTTAACTGCCTGTGTGCTAACGATTATTCTTTTGTTTTTTCCAGGTAATGCAGAAGCTCTATTCTCTAGAATCGGATATTTTGGTAACTATATCTATTTGAGTGTTTATTTTCATCGGCAGAGCTGCCACTGTCTCACAGCGGGATTGACGCAAGTGAAAGCAATCAAATAATACTATTGGCACAATAACTCTCTCACGCGTCATATTCTTGACCGCTATGGAACTGCGCAAAAGGACAAACCTACTTAGCGTATTTAGATGTCAAACAAAGATGAAAGTAATAATTTTATCTAGCTGTTTAATTGGGTCAGACGGGGTCGCGGCCGGCCACTAGGCTTGCGAGATAAAGCCGGCACGCGTGTCCACGTCACATTACGATAGGCACAGCCTGACCCTGTCCGAAGCAATAAGAGAAATGGAGGATTATCTCCCGGGAATGTAAAGGAGCGGTGGGATATGAGCCGGCTGAACACACAGTCACGTTTGCTGGACTGGCCATCGATTTAGGATTTGCAGAATGAAGGACGCACAAAGGAGTCAGAAAGTAGGATGAAATTAAATGTTGACGAACAGACATACTTAGCATAGGATATTTGTCAAGATGCTGATTTTTAGAAGCATTACCGTAGCGGCTAGTTACGTTGGACAAAGGTATTAGAAAAATGTGCACCATGTCTTATCCCTTTGGCCCACTTTTTGAAAATATCTTTCCCTTGGACGTTCCCATCGTACCTAGCCTCGCCCTTATTTTGCTCACCAATAAGAACGAAAAGGTTCCTTTAGTACCTAGACAAATGCCTTCCGATGGCAAAAAGCTAAAACGAGTAAAATTTATATCTGTTATGGTCCAGTCCAGACATCAGTGTTATGTTTGAACTTTGGATATCTTGGTATCATGTGGGTACGAGTGGTGGTATAATTAAGTCGGATACTTTTTTTGTCGCTGAAAAACAAGGAATGGTAGTCCACTCATTCCGGACCGCTTCTCACACTTAAAAAAAAACAGTAAAGTTCTCTACATGGATTAGGACGTAGAGGGAACAAATTTTCGCGAATTTTCAATGATATCGGTGGCTAACAATAGTGAAGCATCGTGATATAGCCCGTTTTCTTAAGTCTGGGATCGACGATTATTGTACCTACTTAAGTAAAAAAGTACAAACATTTTCTGGGTCAAAATGTTATCAATGCTGTTGTAATGGGGTATAATCAATTTCCAGGTTGTTATTTACAAACATTATTCGTATCAATATTGACGCATCATTGGGAGGATGGTTACAATGTGCAAAATGAAACAACAGTAGGTACAAATTGTGTTAGATAGGTAAAAGTGATTGAGATCGAACATAAAAAATACCTAGTACCTTCTTCTTCTTTTTCCTTGATTCCTCATGGCTGAGGATCAGTCGTACACGGACATGTCGTACTCGGTTCGGTCAGTCTTCCGTCATATGAACTGCCCGGTGAACGCTTCCTTCAGCCGCTGCTTTTATCGCATTTGACCATAGGGTTGGTGCCCTTCCCCTGGTGCGTTTGCCATTTACCTGGCCGAAGATTATGAGCTTACGTTACGCCTTCGAAAAGTTGAAGATTTATCAAGTCGATCGGGTTTTGAACCTGTTCGTAGAAGGAGAGTGTCATATAAAAATAAGCACATACCTATAATCTCCGAAACGGGACTAATCCTAATGCATCTGTAGCTAATAATAATTGAAGTCAATATAATATGTCTTTAAATTGTTTAAAACACAGATCACAGAGTAGAGCAGTATATTATATAGGATGCTATTGTATAGACAGACACATCGGCCGTAGTTGCAAGGATTTATCGCTAGAGAGGAAGCTAGACATTCGGACGGTAGACTTTTTGTTCCCATTGCAACGGGCGATCTTCTCGAATACTTAACTCGATAAATTAGACGGGTAGAGTTGATACTGAACTGGACTCTTTGAAGTGTTGCCCTTAAGTTTTTGCATTTGACATTTTCATAATGTCTCAAATCCAGTTTGTCACGTCAACTGCTGGTGTAACAAGAGCGCCATATCTATATTGATACGATATAATATCTCTTACACTCTTTTGAGAAAGACATATAAGGATAATATGATCTATACATTTTGGTGTAGTGCCCTAAGTTGATACGAGAAAGGGAAGATAGGAACGCTGCTTACTTGGTTGTTTGAGTTTTGCTGGAGCACTGCCGCTTGATTTAGCGATTCAGACTTAAAGTTATGACTATGCAACTGTATATAATATCTATATTTTCCTTTCGCCTGCAACTGAAAAGAATAATGGTCAGAATTATAGCTTAATATCTACGAACAATAAAGTCTGCGGGTTGTTGTTGCAAGAAAAATATTGCAATGCCGGTCCCTGCAATATGGCTTTCAGAAATTGCGCTTACGGCTCGTGTGCATATTTCGTTTCCGTTATTTTCTATTTTGCCACCTCTTGTAATGTTACGTGTTTCCATGTATTTCAAAAGGAACGCGCTAAAGTGTAATCTGCAAGTAGTATAATATTTGAACACAAATTCTGCTCAATCTGTGCGAGTACGACACTGTGAAAAGATTTACTTTGCTAAACTACTGTAGTTTTGTTGTGTTGCATTTCCGTTTATGTTTTGCCATATTTTTGATCTTTGAAACGATCGAAGTTTGAAACATGTATTTATCGGCTACTTTTTCATTGCAAGACATTAATGCACAATATATGCTATTATTTAATGCAACGGTTGCTGATAGATTCAATATTTGCAGCAAAGTGAAGGAAAGGTCAAAAGTAATCAAATCTCAATGAAGATCATTTTTCGTCCATACAACATTGACGTTTAGAACTTTAGACACATCTAGGGTGGTATTCTAGAACGCTACTTAAACTCTGTTTAAACTCAGTTCAAACTAGAAAGCTCCTTGAACTCTGTTTAAACTCAGTTTAAGTAGAGTTTAGTAGTGTCGACTGTCGATAAAACAGTGCATGTTTTCATTTGAATATCCCTCCCTTCATATCAAAACATGCACTGCTTTATCGACAGTCTGAACTCTGTTTAAACTGAGTTTAAGTAGCGTTCTGGAATACCACCCTAAGTCTAGTCCAAAAATCCAAAGCAAAACTAAACGGAAATCAAAACTTCGCTACCAGAAAGATAACCAGTGCCGGATTTATTTTCGCGCAGATAACGAAGTTTTACGAGAATTAAAACTTGAAGTATAAATCTAGAGTTTTGGAACTCACAACTGTAACTCTATCGGGGCACCTGCGTTCAAGACTCGCGAATTTAGATTAGTGCATCAGAGCTGTGGAGAGTTCACAACGAGTTCGAGTTACCGCGTTCTGTTTCGTGGAAATCGTATAAATGTTAATGAAAGCCAGACGGCCCTAATGAGATTACGGCTCCCGTGAAATTAGATTCCCGTGGCGGTTCTTTAATTTTCAGTCAACGTGAAAATTGGCTTCCGACGAACAGACGCGCTACCCCATGGCACTTACCTAGCAGAAGGTTGAATTCTCACTGCTGTTTTTGTTGCCCTAGTTTCAAAATGCGTGAATGAGTATGTGAAGTGTGTTTGTGTGAATATTAGTCATTATTAGTTATTGACAGTATTTGGGCTTATAGGTATGGATCAACTATGGCATACTGTAAAAATAACTTTTTCAAACGCAAGTATAAAGCAAAATCTGGCCGAGAAACATTGGCCTCTCTATCTTCCATAACTTAAGACTTCAGGATGAGGTCGAAACTAGTTGGCTACCTCGACATGAACATGAACAAGAAAGTGGAACATGAAAGTGGAACCGTTAAATCAATGTGATGTGTATGAAAGTTTTTGTTTGTTCAATTCAAGGTTCTGATAGTGAATACTTTGTGGCACCAGTCGGTCTCCAAGCGCGACACCTTTGCATTTATACAGGTTGCATTGGAAACTGTGTATCCTAGAGGTACTTGAGACTAGAAGAAGTAGGTGAGCTCGAATAACTTTGCAAATCGAAACGAAAAATTTAATCGAAATTCAAGATTATCATGCAAGATCTTTCTGCTCAGTGAAATTTTGCAGCTTGGCTCTCGTGGTTATTTTTTATAATGAAAAATAAGAAAAAATACATATCTTCTCTTCTACGCTGAAAACGATTGATAAAATGAAGATATTATTCTGTCATGTTTAAAATTTTTAATTGTTTTTTACTAATCTCACGAATGTCAGTCTCATGTTTCTCATTGCATTTTCATGTTTTTCAGTGAATGGTATACAATAACCTTTGTTATAACATCCGAGAATAGTGTGAGTTATGTATACATTTGCATTACCACAAATCGAATTACTATAGGTAGAGAATCACAAACATACAAGGAAAACGGTAAACCCTAAATTCGGTATCACATCTACTTAAAATTATCTCAAAATAAAAAAGATAGGGTGTCGGAGGTGGAGCGAAGTAATTGGAAAATACATTATCAGTTCGCTGAGTTACAATATCAGCGACGTTTTCGTGTAAATAAGCAAAGAAAGCAACAAGCAATTATCGAAACAAAGAATGATTCACAAATAAACATGGTTTTCTTTTTACCAAGGTACCAACGAAAAGAAAAAAAAACTAACTCCCGCTACATCAAACGTGTTTTGGTCGGATCTATCAGCCTTTGGAAAAATATTAAGCACGCAAACAAAGCTTTATATTTAAGATACCTACGAAAAGTAACGCTAGCTATTTTGAAAGATTTCTGTTCAGTCACTCTTTGGCAGAAAATTTTGAAATATGAGTCGTCCTGTTGTAAAACCAGCAAAAATTTTTGTAGAAGCGGAGGATTTGGGTTCAAAGAAAACAAAGTCTAAACGTCACTTATACTAGTCAGTCAAACTCGCATTTTGTCTTCACCGTCCTACTTTTTGCGAATTAGATTTAGGCAAAGGTAGTCAGGATTCATATAGAGCCAATCAGTCAGCCCCGGTGCCCGTCATGAATATCTCAGCAGTCAGGTAGCAATATTCACCCTCGCCTATCGCTGCTGGAGCTGTCTAGATTTATTTCCCTCTGCTCAATCTACACGTGCCTCTATTTGCAGGTATGATTTCCGCTACAGCGTATAGTTAGGACGTTAGCTTATTTTTTTTCCTAAAGTGAATGATGGATAGAACCTTTAGGAATAGCTTGCAGAATGTTTTGATCAAGAAACACAAACTCGACATCAGGCTCTAATATGACAGCCGTAGAGAGCCGGCTTTTTTAAGCTTGCTATACAAGGTGTAACAAAAGATGCTAACTCTTTTTACAGGGTCATGGCACCTGATGATAGGGATCACAACCAAAATATTTTTTTAGCTCTATGACGTTCCGTTGATTTTTAAATAATTAAAATGTAAGCGCTGTGACGCGAGAAAAGTATTTTTAAAATACTGTTTCCATAGACTTTCACTATGTTTTAACAGCCTGAAGCTATTAAAATACAGCTAAGCAAACAACCATATTTTTTTATTGGAGCTAAAACCAAAAACAAAAAAGTTTTGAAAATTTTACAATTTTGAGGTTATAAAAAAAAAGTTGTGTTTTTCAACTTTTTTTTGCAGATTTGTCATTATGTTGACCAGCAGGTTACACCCTGTAAAAAGAGTTAGTATCTTTTGTAACACGTTGTATATAAGAAGGATGGAGGAAAATGTACATATTAAATGTATAGCATCTGGTATAATACACGACGTTAAAGAGCTCATCGAGGACAAGACTCTGAAGGGTGGCTACATGACAATACTGGAGGAAAACTATGCGTACTAATTAGAGCATAGCAAACAAATTGTTCTAAATAGGCCTTGATCATATCTATGGGTGGATAGTGAGTGACGGACTGACGGTTGACATAAATATGATAGAAACTGATATAATTATCAAGATCGTGATAGATGCAAAACGTGGGAGAAACCTTGTTACGCACTCTCCGCATTTCACATAATCTATACTTATAATAAAACTCTAGCGAAGTCAATTCTGTACATTGAATATTTTTAGAAAAAAACTAGCAGGGGTTACTAAGTAAACTATACTTAATCCAAAAATGCAAAAAAAACGGTCTATGTCTGTCTGTCTGTCTGTCTGTCTGTCTGTCTGTCTGTCTGTCTGTCTTTCTGTCTGTCTGTCTGTCTGTATGAACACGATAAACGCGAACACCGCTGAATAGTTTTCAACCAAACTTAACATGGTCGTAACTCACGTTTCTGGGCGTAACTTAGGCTATCCAATGTTTAGAATACATTGCGGGTTGCAATTTTAACTTCGTTTTTTGTAAGAAATATTCATAATTTGGATATGGCTTCTTAAGAAGATATGTTAAGAACGTGATACTGAACATATTTATGCAAAAAAAAAATTTAAAAGTCCGACTTTGAACCTCATTCTCTCGGAAACCTACATTGCGGGTTGCAATTTTAACTTGATTTTTTGTTAAAAATATCCATAATTTTGATATGGCTTCTTGAAAAGGTATGTTAAGAACGTGATACAATATGTGAGCAATATGATCATTGCTGAAAAAAAAAAAAAACAAGTCCGACTTTATTATCTCGGAAACCGTTGATTTCCCAGACATAGTTCCTTGGGCAAAAATGTTCGTTATGATGAGGACTATCGTGGTCTCCCACTTTGTTGGCGGTCTTTTAACACTCTGTGTAATATAACGCTATGACTTTTGGCATTTGGGGCGCCATATTGAAAATGAAAAGTTGGCATTTGTTTTTATTTTATTTTGGCGGAAAATGTTAGTTCTAAAAGCGTAGCATAAGGCCGGGTTAGATCGTTTCTATGGGTTTAAAACAATAGGTATCTCACTCTTTTGTTTGACGTAGAGCGGGATGGACAGAGCCATAGATACGCTCTAACCCAGCCTTATGATCCTTGCTGGAGGGAATTGTGAGTGGTTTTCGGTGGAGGTCGGACAAAGTATATTGTTAGAAATTAAGTACTGTTGCGTCGCGGTCGAAAGGTTCTGGGTTTGAACCCACGCGAGGTAGAAAATTTTTTTTGTGCCTTTTTAAAATATTTACTCTACTGAGCTCAACTTGATATTTAAAAAAATATATTTTCTTTGCCGTAAAGCGGGATAGACAGAGTTATTTGCCGTAGATACGCTCCAACCCAACCTTATGCTTTGCTTGCTGGCTTAGCATGAGAATGGGTAAGACCTTATCTATGGGCTTATAACTTTATCTATCCCACTCTACGTCGAGAGCGATACGCATAAACCCCTTTACTTCCTAAGCAATTCTTATGCTAAGCTTCCTGGTATCTTTCACGGGCGATACCTATCTAAACAATACATATTTTATTATAAATGTATTTTTTAGATTAGGGCACACACAGACAGACATACAGACAGGCACACCCTCATAAACACATAAACAGACACACACACAAAGCTATCAAACTTATGACACCCCTCTTTTTTGATCGGGGGTTAAAAAAAACCTTCCTTTTGAGTTTTCCTCCGCATTCGAATTTAAATTAAATGTCAAATGTGTAAAAACGCATACGAAGTCGCGGGCACAACTAGTAGGTTAAATAGGCATTCACACTTTGTCTTAGTTTTGTTTAGAGCTCTCTATATTATGGAGAATAAGATGTCCGATTAATTGAACCAACAGGACATTTTTTTTTTTTATATTACGATGATTATTACTGACACGAAAGAAGTGTACATGGTCCGGTCAATCGACGACACGTCATATATCCAACCCTTGTCTTGAATACACACGGGCTTTTGCGGCAGCGGCAGATGTAACTCAATTAACAATGCAAAATACCAATTCGCAGATGAAGACGTCAATCCCTGGCTTAGCGCAAATTGGTCTGCGCCGCAGGAATGACACAGGCACGCTGAGCCGGGCGCTCGCAAATTGAAAGCGCCCCCGAAATGCAGGCCTTTGTATCTAGGACGGGCCTGGGCGGAGAATCAATCAGGGTAATGGGGGTTTGTTCGAATCTGCTCGGATTAGGCCCAGCGGGATGACCGTGGCCGTCGATGTGGAAGGTGTAAAAGGTTCGTCCCTGTACGCTTCACGTCAAGATAAAACAGCGGCTTAGCTCCGCACGTCTTGCTATTGTCTGTACTGTGGGCTAGGCCGATTAATGTGACAGGATGGTGCATGTGCTGGCCAAGTCTACGCCATCTAGGTACATATTTAAGGTTCCAGGTGCTTCAGCAACCGAGTGGTCACTTTACTCGTCTATTATGAGTGGAGGTGCCGGTGATAATTTAGGGCGAAGACTTACCACATTTTTGCCGTAAAATATCCGCTCTTCAATATCGGGTGACCCAGATAAGAAGCTCGATATTCGTCTAGTCTCTAGAGTAAATAATACTGCTTTAGTCAATGAAGACTTTCTGTTTCTTGTCACTTGGAGTAACGGTCGATGCCACGGTGACCATTAAGCCATACTCCTGTGACGTAATAAGAACAATATGTGACGTGTGAATCATATCACAACTTCTGCAAGTATTCTCAGTGAATTTGATCGAAGAGCAGCGAAGACGTAGGCAGGCCGTAACGGGTGTTCTACCCATCGACATAAACCAAGTTTCCGTTGCTCAGCTGTATGTATATAACTAATGCTTTGATTGCGAATAGGCAGAATTTACTTGTCCAAATACTTTTCGGCTGCATTGCAGGCTGGCTTTATCGCCATTAGGTATACATATAGCTCTATTTTATAACTATTTTATTTTAGAAAGATATGTTATTTCTTTCAGGTCTATCTATATTTGATAGGAAATCCCTGATATAAGCTGTAAGAATTACCCCTATACAGTTGTGTTAGTAGGTTGTACTACGCACAAGTTATTCGAGTGTAGGTAAGGAAACCGTTGTATTATTGAAGTTAGGCCCAGTGCATTTTTTTAGTTTTTCCTTGATCCGGAGATATAGAAAAAACTTTTACGCTCCAAAAATCGTCGAAATTGTTATTTTGCGTTGATCGAGTTACGTGCTCTTTTTCCAGCAAGTCAAAAATCCAATCTGCCGTTAGTGCCGGTGTGTGTGTGCCTGCGTACCTACTCGTATGTAGCCTAGATGAATCATAAAAAAACTATGGTTTTTTAACTGCAGCCTCTGACATCTAGTGTTGGTGAGTGTTATGTTAGGATTTGATAATACGCGAAAAAAATGCGAATCATATCGAACTCGATTGAGTAAATGGAGAACCAACGTTTTTTAAACATTTTCTCAACTAAATAACAATGTAGAGTTGCCAGATTAATTTAGAGTCTATCTACCATTCTTCGCTTTAAGGAGACTAAATCATCCATTTAATTTTAAAGAAGTTTACGTTTATGATTTTATGTCGCAAAGCTCGAATGCACTTTTTGTCACAAACTTCTAGAATAACTAATAAACTAATTTGCTCTTTTTGCATAGAATCAGCGGGAAAGTTTCTGGCAAATCCGTCGCGGAGTTTTGAATGCGACGCGCGATGTCAGCATCTGCTGCAATTACTCAAAACTCTTCTGCCAGTAGACGGGTAGCTCCGGCTCGGAAAATGCAGAGGAATAAAATATAAAATAATTCTTTGCCGATATTGTATAAAAAGTGAGAGATGCGAAGAGTATATTTCGAAATCATTACCTGAGCATTAGCTGAATTTATAGGTATTCTCAATGTCGTAAGAAAAATAATGGTTTTATTTCCATTGCACATGCACGTAAAGCAGCGCGTGGAAAGGGACCCCTCTATTTGTTCACACATTCTACGAGTATGTTGCATATGAGTTACAGTAATGAAGCAGTAATGAAACAAATTGAAACACCTACCTAAAGTACATTTTGTCACCGAAACAACTGTTTTAATGTTTGAACAACCTTTTGAATTTGTGAGTATTTTGCGCCAAGGCACTAGGGCTAGGTTTTGTATTTTGCAGGAGTTTTGAAATACTTATTTCAGTTGCATCTCTGTCGTCAGATTAGAGTTCAACAAACAGCTTAAAATTTTTTGGCGCCCCCGACTTTCGGCATGTTCCTTTTTCATGCAGCTTAGTGCACTCGATTCCCCGGCTAGAATGAATCAGATATGACTGGAACCCCGAGCCGTATGCCGCTCCGAATGCCTGCCGAAAGGTATTTCAGGTGCGCAGGTCGTATCGAGTTGCTTGGCGGATTGAACTAAAGCGTTCATATTTAGACGCATTTCATTTCATCGACATTGAAAAGCATTACAAAGGAATGTGACATTGAAAGTCAACCGTGTGAAATGCCAATCCTCGTTCGAAATAGGAATTCCAAATGTCTCTGGGGAAAAGTTCGCTCGTCACCGAATTATCGGCTTAGAATCCGTCTGACTGTTGAAATAAAAGAGAGGATCTATTTTTAGTCGTCAAGCAGACAATAAAGGAAAAAGGAAATTCATAACCCAGTAGTCCGTGGGTTGGTACATCCACGGAAATTTTCAGCAAATATTTGATTCAAGTCTTTATTCTATTCGCACTACGCTTGCGAGTGTACGAGGAGTCCAAAGCGAAGCGGCACATTAGTGCTCATGACTGTGTAAAAAGTAAAAGAACATCCTCATTTCGAAGACCCGAGGACTTTCTGACGTCACCTCCGACTAAAATTTAGGTAATCAAAGTGTAGAGTCGCTTTTATTTTCACCCTAAGATCAGGTCACTTAGTAGTTCTGTCTGCCCATTGAATAAAAGTTAGGGTTTAGCCACAACGTCATGGATTCGTGCGGCGTCGCGTCACATTGCGACGGCCGAACGTGCCTAGTACAAAGTTTCGTTTTTTCTTTTGTGGCTTGTTTGGTATACTGAGAGGAGAATATTGATGTGATCTATCTATAGAGGAAAACTGACACTTCATAGCTTAGAGAGCGTAGGTATGGATCTGGGGGCACGGCAGTGCCCCCGCCAGGTCGAGCGCGAAGCAAACACTGCCGTACCATCCTTTACTGGAACCATTTCGCCGCATTTTCAGGCCCCTATTTGAGAACCTCTGGATAAGACCAGAACGCAGAAATTTTCGTCATCCAGTAAGCTATAATCACATAGGTACCTAAAATCCAAAATTTCAAGTCTGTAGGTCATTTAGTTCCGAAGTTAAGCGAAAGCAAAGTTTCGCATTTATGACACACACTCACTCACTCACTCACTCACTCACTCATGATCATCATAATAGAACTAGTACTTCCCATAAACTCAGAGAGCTGAAATTTGGTACAGAGTTAGGGTTGAATGGCCACATAAAGGGAAAACTATAAAAACTAGGATAATCGAAGATCTGGAGTACCTGGTGACCCTGATTAGAAAACACAAGAGCCCTAATAGAACTAGTACTTCCCATAAACTCAGAGAGCTGAAATTTGGTACAGAGTTAGGGTTTAATGGGCACATAAAGGAAAAACTATAAAAACTAGGATAATCGAAGATCTGGAGTACCTGGTGACCCTGATTAGAAAACACAAGAGCCCTAATAGAACTAGTACTTCCCATAAACTCAGAGAGCTGAAATTTGGTACAGAGTTAGGGTTTAATGGCCACATAAAGGGAAAACTATAAAAACTAGGATAATCGAAGATCTGGAGTACCTGGTGACCCTGATTAGAAAACACAAGAGCCCTAATAGAACTAGTACTTCCCATAAACTCAGAGAGCTGAAATTTGGTACAGAGTTAGGGTTTAATGGCCACATAAAGGGAAAACTATAAAAACTAGGATAATCGAAGATCTGGAGTACCTGGTGACCCTGATTAGAAAACACAAGAGCCCAACAAAACTATTATAGATCGACATATACCGCCCTTACAAAAAATATTCAACTTGGTGGGCCGCTTCATTTGATGTCAAAAATCTAAGGTCTGAAGTATCTGATGAAGAACCCACAGCTGGTATCAGCTCTATTAGAGATATTATGGTAATGCCCCTTCTACTATTGGTACATAAAAAAATCGACTGTCATTGCAAAAATCCAGCGTAGTGGGACTCATCTTCATTTAATCTAGCATATAGCGTCCCACTAGTGGTTCGCTCCGAACTATGAACTCGCGACCTCAGTTACAGATGTATAACTTTGCTTACGCCATTCGTGCAGGCGCGCGCGCGCTTTGCATTTAAACTATACAACCCCATATCTCGGCAACCCATCGACCGATTTGGCTCATTTTCGAATTTAAAAATTATTTTAATTTAGTTTACCCGCCTATCAAATTTCATAACGATCCGACCAAATTTACTCAAGTTATCGTCAAACAAACATTCATACATACAAACATACATACATACAAACGCCGGATTGTTCCAGCAGACTCGGAGGACTTCGCTCGCTTCGCTCGCTCGTTCAACAAGAAATAGTCGGACGATTAACTTTATTCTACTCGAACATTACACAAATTTAAAAATTGTGTCAAATAAGAAAATCTAATAAAATTAATCAATATGCCCTCGTTTCTACAAAAAGAAGTGAAATCCCACCAAAAACATTCTGTAAAAACTAGCCAGGTCTCGATGGATCTGCTTGTTTATCTCTAAAAAAGTAATGAAATCTAGACAAAGTCGTGCCAAGTTAAGGTTCCTTACTGCGATTTCTTTATTATTATAGTTAATGTTGTGAGACTTGGCTGTTGAAGGGTACACAAGGGTACAAAACCAGGTGCTCCATGACACCATTGCACCAATCTGTCGCCACAACCGCTTGTGTACCCTTCAACGGCCAAGTCTCACAACATTAACTATAATAATAAAGAAATCGCAGTAAGGAACCTTAACTTGGCACGACTTTGTCTAGATTTCATTACTTTTTTAGAGATAAACAAGCAGATCCATCGAGACCTGGCTAGTTTTTACAGAATGTTTTTGGTGGGATAAGTTTTGACTTCGAATGTGTAAAGTAAGGCCGGGTTTCATGCTTAAGTGTATGGGATCCTTTACATTTTATTAGTATCTAACAAAAGTATTCCCAGCCTTCTGTGGTTCAGTACTATTTTCTAACATAAGCGGCGCACGCGCAGTTAATGGGGCTGCGTTGTGGGATGCCGCAAAGCGCTCGCTTAGGGCTCCAGCCTATGTTGCGTCCATCTATACTGTCTGTTGTCCTTACTGCGTTTGAAATACGAACGAAAGTGCGGAAATGGATGGAAAACGTCTTCTGACGAATGATATATCGAGTCTATTCGAGGCATTGTAAGTTAAAAGGCCGGCAAATAGACGCCTGAGATGGAATAGCTAGCATGACCGACCATTATTATCCTGCTCTAGATAGAGAAATCAATGTATCGTAGACTATGAAGCAGAACCGATGTTGGTAGTATGAGGTCCCAGTTTCAAATCCCGGTGCGGTGAACCTTTGACCTTAGTTTATTTTAAAGTCACATACCTTTGTGAATTTGCAGTAGCAATGCCACAACTGTGAAGGGAAACATCGTGAGGAATCCCGCGGCTTAAATAGGGGCATTCGTGGTACCTCTACAGAATTTTTTAAATGATTCTGTCTTGGAATATTTATAACATCACAACGTAGCATCACGCCCTAAATATTTATCAAAACCGAGTGTGGTTTTGAGGCTCGTGCTCACTCAAATATTCCGTTTCCCGGGCAGTCAAGGCAGCGGTGAGCAAAAGTTTCTGATCAATTGAATCCCATGCTTTTTGACCAGCCAACTCAAACCGGATTAATTTGTAGGTTCTTGGATCTGGAATCAAGGGCTAAGGTCCTAAAAATAGTTAGGTAAGACTAGGGATTCTCATTTGACGGTCCGTTTTTAGCAAAAAACGCACCCAAAAAGAAGATACTTAAGTTTTTTTTTCTTTGGCGGCGCTAGTGGACGGGGTTTCCTCTTAAATAGGTAGAAAACAGTAGTTTTTGCGATATAGATATGATGTCGAGGATGTCTGAATGGCCAAACTCTATTTAGAGATGAAAAAAGTCGAAAAAAAAAAGAACTATGAATACAACATTTCGGCTACCTACCTTGGTTTCAGATTTGAGAAATAACAGGCCGAACGAAAGTAATGTCTTTTTTTAGCTTCGCCTTAGATGCAGATTTCATTTACCGAAAATTTTGAATTACATTATGACTTTTATCCATGGCTTAGCTTGTGTTGTCCTTTACTTCACGACTCTTTTACCAGGTTGACTCTATTTTTTTAGCCTTTTCTTTAATTAACTAATTTTGAGAATTCAGTACGCAAAGTTTTTTGTTCGAAAGTCCGTTATTGGCTTTAACTTATCTTTAGACAATATTGAGAAACCAATTTAAATATTTTTTATTTTGGTCCAGTAGTTTTGTTTTTATGCGCTAAAATGTTTTGTTCAATGTTATGACCGCCAACAGTATGCAGACCGTCGCGTGACGTCATAAAACCGTATCTTTGAAACGTTGTGAAATCCAAACTACTGAACCAAAATAAAAAATATTGAAATTAGTTTCTCAATATTGTCTAAAGATAAGATTAAGCCAATAACGGACTTTCGAACAAAAAACTTTGCGTACCGAATTGGCTCAATGGTAAATTGACCTTCTTAATGTAATCAATCCGTTGTTGGCCAACCCCTTTAAAGTGTAAGATGCCTCTTAAACCATTGTCTACTTACTCGAACTTAATCAAAGGGCCCACATGGCCCGTTTCAAGGGATGGGTCGTATTATGCACGTAATATCGTTAACACCAGCGTAAGCCTTCATGAACAAAGGGTCTTTGCAATTTTGAGGACCCCTGGTTTTTGTTCACCCTTCACCGGGTTGCCAGTTTGTTTAGAAAATAAGCTTCGGTAAAAAATCAACTCGCCAAGTGGCGAAGATTGATGGCCGCTGTAATATTATATATTTTTGCCGTATATATTTTTGTTTTTGTGAATATTTCGTGAGCTTTTTGAGCTGTATTTGGAAAATCAGACCCTAATTGGAGACTGCAATACGTGTCTGCTAATAATGCCGGAATAATAAATGCCTGTGAATAATGTCTGTGAATAATAAATGCCGGAACATATCGATCTGATATTTATTAGCGAACAAATTCTAAACTGATTAGGTAGTAAATTAACTACGCGCGACATAACTCCGAGAAATGGAAATTCGAGGCGATACAATTATAAGCCGTGCCAATAGAGAAACGATATGAAAATGGCGGCGGGTACCTATGGTAAGGTCTGAAAAAGAGTTTACGAATATACGATTTCGGTTCATACCTAAAACTTTCTTACATTTTTGGTTAGGAAATATTGTTTTACGATGCTTTCTTTATTGATTAGGTAATTGTTCTACGTTGGGTTTGTGATTAAACAACAATCTTTATGAAAATAAGATCAAAAATATTTAAACGTAGTAAATAATACAAACCTCAACAAATAACAACACTTAACGTAAAAAATCAATAAGAGGCGAACGTATTTTGGCGTGTTTTATTAGCCAAGCGTAGGTGACTAAACAGCACTGCCTAAAATGACTTTGCTAACGTTACGTGTGAGTATAGACGGAGATATGATTAAAGCGAGAGGGCGCGAGAGTGTCCGCCATTTATATATCGTTTCTTTAATGGCACGGGTTATAGTCTACAAAATAAAACTTACCCTCTCGTAGAAATACTGTTTTAATTGTCATGTCATGGCATGTCAGTCTTTCCGTAGAGTCTCAACAAATCAATAATGTTTTTTCTTGCACTAAATGAAATTTCCATTTTACTGGGAAAATGTAATTAAACTAAGTACGAGTAGTTACCTTGTTATTACATTAGCATCCAATAATTACTCGTTGCCGTTTTCAATAAAATTTTACGTGTTTATTAACATGCAAATGATTAATCCGAATTAAAGGGACTTTATACCTATATTATAATATCAATAAACAACATTGATATATTAACAACATTATTTGATCATATTGGATTATCTCCCTCGAGTTAATTATATCCATGTTAGTTTTAATTAAGTTTTACTCTGCCACACTCTCAATCAAGGTCGTCCTTGTCTACAATGACATTGTTGTGGTATAAAAGATGGTCGCTATTGGGTCGGCGGAGGGTCTATGGATGCGGATGGCCAGCAAGGGACCGTGAGAGGTGGCACGAGGGGGAAAAGGCCTATACCCAGCAGTGGGCAGAGGTGGGCTGATGATGATGATGATGTATGTATTGCTCAAAGTGATACTTACTCCAACTTTTATTTGCACGGGAAAATATAACAAAGACACAAATAAAAGTCGCTGTCAGTTTATGCGACAGACGTGTACCTAAATAGTGCCTAACGAAATTAGTCCTGAATTTCTGCTGTATCGCATTTGATTTTCAGGAATAACCACGGCACTAGTTATTGGCACTTAAACCGGGCTAACGCGACACAAAACGGGACACGAACATTGTAAATTGTGTTCAAACAAAGCGAACTCGTATTTCAGCACGTTATAAAGGTGTGCTTGTTAAGGATAAATGGCTCACGCTGCTATAGTTAGGGGTAAAAGCTTAAAACTCTTTCTGAAGGCCGCCTAGCTCGCGCTTCATTGGTAATACCTAAAAATCAGCCAAATGTCTACTACTCTTGACTCTAGATCTAGACTGCTTTAGTGGTTAGCAGTGGTAGCGCGTCGACACCTAAATAAGTCAATGTTCCAGAGACTTTAATTGTCTGAGTGGTCACTATGTAAGTTCCACTAGAAGGTAAAATAGATTCATCTACAATATATGTAAAGTAATCGAGTGGTAGGTAACCGTGACTGAAGCTGAATTCACTCTTAGAAAATATCTAAAAAAATAGAGCCTGACCAAGGAGGATAGAAGCATTAATTTTTTTCTAACCTCCTTGGCCCGACTTAAATTCATATTTATTCAATGGGTTGTTCGATTTCTTTGGTTCCCTAAAAATTCAACAATAACATGAAAAATAAAAGACTTGTGTAATGCATGGAAACCTCACTGCACGCCGCCGGCAAGCAGAACCTGATTCGAAATATAGGTCACTATTGTTTTTTTTTTCCTTTCTAACCCATCTACAGCGAAGAAGCCTTTCTGTAGGACTCTTGCTTCGGCTCACGTGGTCCCGGCCAATTTAGTTGCGATTAAGTGCGCACAATAAATTTCTCAAATGGCCTGTGCTTACAGCGACGATGGTTGTCTGCTATTTATTTTCTCGGTCTGAGTTTTATCGCTGGACCCGCGGACGTACTGTGGGATGCTGCTGATTTGTCTTGCTCCATTGCGCCTTTACTATTTTACCACTTCTACCGGCTATAGATATCCTATTACTTTAAACGAGCTAATCTTGTATATTTTTATATACCTATATATATATATTTGAACGGGGGATCTCGAAAACGGCTCTAACGATTTGGATGAAATTTGGAATGGAGATAGCTTAGACATAAAAAAAACACATAGGCTATAATATATCCTATTACTTTAAACGAGCTAATCTTGTATATTTTTATATACCTATATATATATATATATTTGAACGGGGGATCTCGAAAACGGCTCTAACGATTTGGATGAAATTTGGAATGGAGATAGCTTAGACATAAAAAAAACACATAGGCTATATATCATCACGCTGGTTTACTTAGGGGCAAAGCAAACCAACAAATATCAACATAAATTGGCTATTTGTGCTAAAGTGAATGACAAAACCATGTACCGGAGACCCTGTCATCACGTAGCGTTGAGCTTTTGACTTTACTTAATCCAACAAAACTGAGTTTCGGTGTGTTTTGACCTACCAAAAAGTCCGCAAGTAAGTTTTAAAATAAAACGTTGAACAACAGTTATAAAGTTGTTTCAAAATCACTGTCATCGGAACCTGTCACATTATTGTAATCAACAAACGCATGAGCCAAGAAAATCTTTAATTTATTGAAACCTTAGCAAGATAACTTAGTTTTAGTTATACTTAATTACCAACAGTCTGAAAGAACCAATGACTCCATCCATACTTGAAGACAGAAGGATGGTCAATAGCAATAAAGCAGCAACCGTCAACACGAAAAGAAGATGAAGCAGAAAAGGATACAAGCACCAGAAATCC